>JAPWFG010000057.1:0-250000 GCA_028015205.1 Mytilisepta virgata | reverse complement strand
GTTTATGGCAAAAAACGGAACCTTTTGTATGTCAATAAATGTTAAATATTATATCTATACAATATTTATAGGTTCAATACATCATTTCAAGGTATTTAAACAGGGTCGCATATTGATCCTACAATCATGTAATAATTCCGTAATTAAATCTACGTTAAAGCATAAAATTTCATGAAAAGCCAAATCAAACAGGAAAACATTTATTATTAAGCCCGTAGATTGCCCAGACAACTCAATCATATTGTATTATTGATAAAAATGTTCTGATACCAATTTGAACAAAACCGGAAATGATACAGACCTTCAATATTGCAACAACAACAAATGACCAAAAAGTTTTACGAATTTTTACTTACGTTAAAGAAAATGATTTATTTAAGTCCCGGAATATAAACAACTTAACGTCAGGGTACCCAAATCGCCCAGTGTACCCAGATCGCCCACCCCCTTTTATTTTGTCACTGTAAACACTGATAGAAAATTTTCTTGTGCGGATGAAAGTAAAGTTTTGTAGCTTTAACAGACAGGAACAAATTTTGTGCACGAAAGTCTCGTTGGATCTATTCACTACCTGGGGGATTTGGGTTCCCCTCCAAAACCACAGAACCACGCAACCTTTGAGCCGCTGGTGGCAGAAAATCAATAAGTGTATATACGCCAAATGTATGTGTGGAAAACGTGTAGTCCACTTGTCAAAAATAAATATCAACAATGTTTTTGTAACAGTTTCTCCGCAATGGTCGGAAACCACCTTCCGAACTGGGCGAATTGGGTACCCCGACGTTAGGTGAATTTATCATCAAATACTGTAAAATCAACAGTATGATACAATTTTTAATTTTAATCCACAGAATGCGCATGCAAAATTGTATGGGTTTTCGTATAATTTTAGAGAAAGAGAAGAAGAAGAGAAGAGAATACAACGATTTATTGGGTATAAACCGATTGTTATAAGTCTTGGTGTTTTTTTTAATGATTTTTACACCAAACTAAGCATGTTTATTCTCGCTGCGTATCTGGATATAAAACTAGCAACTCTGATGGGGAAATCGTCAAGGAATTGAATCCACAAACAGGCTCAATGGTATCCAAAAATTATTATGTGAAATTACCATTTTGGCATAATTTAAATGTGCATTTCAACAGATTTATTTACACCGAGATTCCTCTAAAACGGTATTTTTCTGACTGGCTGCGTCCGTATGGTGTTAGTATACGTTTTGAAATTCAACATACAACTGCAGCACTTTTCACAAAAAATCGTCATACAGGTTCTAGTATAACTTGCAAGTGATAATACTCTTAAGATATTTTGTTAAAAAGGCTCTAGGACCCTAGAGAGAATCGATTCTATTCGATGTTTAAATACTCCATACACGTGTACTTTTCACCAACAAACACTGAAGGTATATATCAGTATGTCATTATTTTGTATGAAGTGTTCCTGAGATCTATATTAAGTTAACAATACTGGATTTCAGAGGAATTTACGATCGTCCTTAATATCTACCTTGCATTACAATTTTCTTCCAGGACAGTGTCCAGCTTCAAACAGAATTGCTAGTCAAACAGGGCTATTTTGTAAAGAGTTACAGTGATCTCTGGTCATCACGAACTTGTAGATAGTTGTGGCATATATCAGTTTCCCAGATGAACTAATCTTATAGCTTCCATTTTTCATAGATTTGTTGATTTCATATCACCGAACACAACTTGACTTAAAATGAGCAACATGGCAGGTGTATGGCAAGTCGTTTTACTATTTATTCTAACTTCAAGATATCTCATATAATATATAAGATATCTCATATAATATATAAGGTATCTTATATAATCTAGTTTTTATAAGATATCTTATAAAGTACATACGATATCTTATAAAGAAAATTATATGAGATATCTTATAAAGTATATAAGATATCTTATAAAGTATATAAGATATCTTATAAAGTATATAAAATATCTCATAATGTTTATAAGATATCTCATAAAATTGATAAGATATCTTATAAAGAAAATTATATGAGATATCTTATAAAGTTTATCTTGAAGTTAGAATAAATAGTAAAACGGCTTGCCATGCAGATGACTTACAAGTGATTCCTTAGCACCCGACCTCTCCTCCGATTTTAGGAGGAGTCCATGCATGCTTTAGTTTGAAGTGTTTGTTTGTGTTTTTGTAATATTGTTTTGGCCAGTATCAATGTTGTACTTCAGGTCACAGTCCTGTTTCTTCCCAATCTTAAATTTATCTCCACGTCAGGCTTTCATGTGTAATAGAATGTCTTATAATAAAATATATCAGAAAATGCCGAAATAAATTTGTTGCACTGTATGGCCATTTCGTTGACTGGCAACTCATCAGCAGTGCTCAAGATAAAAATGTTGGAAATCCGATTAAGGATAGAATGAGGAATAAATAAGCACAACCATCAAAAAACAAAACAATTAAACAAACAGGAATCTAAACTCAGCCAAGGGTTACCTTTGCATCAAAAGAAAGAGCCTCAGAAATTTCTGGTAAATTTTGTCAAATTTTGAACGGAAAATTTAAAGGCATTTAAGTAATGAATCATGCCAGGAAAAGAATTCTGGCTACTGGGCTGATAATGATCTCGAATACTTACAGTCCACCAGTAGTGACATAGACCCAGTGGTGGTAATAAACTATACTACAAAATACCGAAATAAATTTGATGCACTGTATGGCCATTTCGTTGACTGACAACTCATCAGCAGTGCTAGAGATCAAAATGTTGGAAATCTGGTTAAAGATAGAATGAGGAATAAATAAGCACAACCATAAATGTCAGCCTTTACCACCTGAGTATATTCCTGGTCCCTTGGTGGGGTCCATGGTGCTTATCATTTGTGTGTGTTTGTGTTGTTTGTTTGTTTGTTTTCGCCCTTCCCAACCTCGGATTCGTTTTTGTCTCTGGATTTATGATCGTTGGTGGCCCACCGGATTTTCCTAACATCCGTCCAACCGCGCAATGCTTTGCCATTTATATATACGGTGAAAGTGTAAAAGGTAAACTTTTGACTCTGTTTGGTGTTTGTGAGGAAATGTGAGCTTATGTGGAAGACAACTGATCTATATATACAACATTGTCATAAAACGTGAAATCTTTGCAAGTCATCAGAAATAAATATCAGAATTCCGGATACAACATATAAGGACGAAGTGTAACATTCACCTCGGATTATCAATGCACATACTAAGAGTGAAAAGTGAAAGGTCCGATAAAAACTTAATTATCTTGTCTAAAATCATGAAAGTTAATACACAAATTTAATGAACACGACATAGAAAAAGTGACGCACGACTTACTGAAACTTGATATTATATCATAAATGGAAAAAATTCAGTAAATTGCATGTTAATATCCAGACATGTATTGAGCGTTATGTTATAGAAAATCATCGTTTCCCCCTTTGTCTGAATGTTAGTAAAATAAGATGTAATCCAACAGTTCACATTACATGATATAATTTTCATCTTTTTATTATGTATCGTATGTTATTTTCTGAAGAAAATTAAAAGTTTATATCTTATGGTGTTATAAAACATTATTTTGGCTTTATATAGCCAGTGTATATATTGTTCGATGAATGACAAAGAAAAAATCTTTACAATACGAAGAACCTTTTTGGTATTTCAATAACTGATTTATTCAACTGATAAGGTTCTCAAAATCATTAAAATCATCCATAAGCTACTTGTGTCCTGTTTTTTTTATGAAATAGTTGCGATTCTCGTTTGTGTTCACGTTTCAAACAAAAATCAAGCATATCCTCACGGTCAATGGGGCTCTAACTTTTGGAGATAAAAAAAATGCATTTGTTTACTAAGTCACTTTGTATTGTATTTTACACAAAAATCAACGACATGAAAGCGGAAAATATTTTCTCATTTGAGCTGTCTTAGGATTTAAAATTACAGGAATATAAAAGTGTATATACGTGAAACCCACAGTAAACTCCCATGAACCTTAGATATTATCAAATGCAAATGGCAGCAAATGACAGCAGTTTTTCGCTATACCAGGCCTGGGCGCCATAAAAGTTGAGACTATGATATTCTTAAGTCTGAGAATTTTCTTAAATATGGGGATACTCGAATGTGATTGGCTGAGAATGGGAATTTGAGTAAAATTTTCTTTACTCAGCAAAAATAGTTCTTTATGGCGCCCAGGCCAGATATACTAAACTTGAGTACAATTCGTATTTCTTGATTATTCGTCATCATGTATTGGGGAGTGAGTAACACGCTTTTGGGAGTTGGGAAAAAGTGGAATTTGTTTTTTTTTTTTTTTGGGAGGGGGGGGGGGATTGGGATAGAGTGAAATTTTTGGGGAAATTGGGAAAGTTGAGCAAAACATTGAGAATTAGAAACTTTAATAAGCCCCCCCAAAAAAATAATTAAAAACATTACGAGGAATAGAACCGAACGGGTGTATATAGTTTAGTAAAAAATCAGGTAAGGCTAACTTTGACAGAGTCAGTTGATACCATACTTTTAACAGAATTTTAAAAATTTATCAATGAAAATTTCGACACAAATAATTTTATGACATAGTATTATCAATTTGAGTAAAATTAGACACTGCATAACATTCTGCAGAATTATATTTTTCTACCATTTTGAACTTGACAGTCAAATTTATACATTGTAATCTCAAAGTAACTTTTGTAAATGTCAGACAAAAATTTTGAGGAACACAACAAAAAAATAACATAAAAATTATAATCACGGATCACGAATCAGAAACTCCTTTTCAAGATGATTGGGTGCTATCTATGTCAGCAGGTTAATTATTTATGTTCTAGATAAATGTATGAACTGAAAGAATGAAGAAAAAACATGCTATAATACTTTCCTGTGGGCAAGTATCTCTCCTTTGCTTTACGCGTTCTGTGGAAGCGCACAGATATTGATGACTTTCGAAATTTAGTTCAAAATATGAAAATGCTGGAAGTTGTGAGTTTGTTGAGTACTTGTTATTGAACTCTTTAAGTAGTAAAGGACAAGGTAGCATTAGGGCCATTTTCTGCCCCCTCATCAAATATAAAAGGTTGTTAAAAATCCGTTAAATGAAGGGGGCATTTTGATTTAGCTTATCCTACCTTATCCTTTGTCATTTTCATTGTTTCTCTACGGGCACCACTGATGGGAAATATATTTTTAAAACGCACATACGTTGCGTCAGATTTAGTGAAAATGTAGTAAAAAAGTTAGTTAATTACTCAGACAACACCAAGAAGCAAATTTAACACTTCAAAATACATGTTAAATAAAAAGATATTTTTTTTCACAAAAAATGCATGGATTTGATATAACACTATATTTTTACATTATTTAATAACGTGTCAAAAGGTTTTCTTAATTTCGTTCATGATTAATCATTTCTAACATTCCTTGAACGCAAAACATTAAAATTCAATTTTTCATACGCATGGATATATAACAATTACAAAGAAATCGGCGTCAAACGTTATATAACCCCAGAAACCAAACATAAACATGCAAACCAAGGAACAGTCTTTCCATTGTTTAACTCTAGTTTCTAAATTCTGCATGGTGTAGATTTCATCAAATTTTTTGAAATGATATAATATAATATTATATAATGTCATACTTAATAAACTTTTTTACTCTATTAAAAATGAGGAACAGGATAGGAAATTTTTTTTTAAATATCAGAATACTTGTATACAGTTTTATTCTTGCGCTAAATAAACACCTGGCACATCACAAAGCACATTTATATCACGTGATTAATACACAGATAATTGTCTCTCACAATAATTTATATATCTATCAAATATGTTTATATATATATATTGATTTCTAAAAGTTTTTTCTAATTTTGTTATGATTATAAGATATATATTTCGTTTTCGCTTTGTTTTGGGACCTTTGCTTTCCGAGCATCTTTAGATTGGAATTTGCTTTATTCGAAGCATTAGTTTCAAGAAGTTTCATTTCGAAAGGCGACAATTTTTTCGGGGTTAAAGTTATGGTCGGGGTATATTCAATATTACAACACGCAACGTTAGTAATGATATTTCTAGGACAGTCCTAAATTATTTGCTGAAACCACGTTTATATTACCAAATGCACCGACATGAATTACAATGCAAGGTGTGGTGACACGGCTGCAATTTCTTGTCTTGCAAGCCCAATATCAGTAATACTTTACAGGCCAGTTGAAAACTTTTGGGCGGTCTAAATACGTATTAAAAGCATAGCATAGCAATACACTTCATCTCTGTTTGGGGCCGCAACTGTTGTCGTGGAAACACTTTTTATATGTTTATGCATTTTCCTTTGTTCGCAGTAGCTTTTGTCGTCCTAGGTAAAAATGATATTGACGAAAAAAAGAAATATGTCAATTGCACTTGCTTTGATATGATAACTGCACTTGAATTTTTACTAGATAACATTTTTGTTCGCTATGGAGATTCCGTATATCGCCAAGTTATCAGAATTCCAACGGGAACTAACTGTGTACCACTTATTGCGGACCTGTTTCTGTATTGTTACGAATCACAATTTATATCTAAAAATTTAGTAACACTTTTAGATATTTTAATGATATTTTGGCTGTCAATAATGATGACTTCAGTATGTACACTAAAGAGATTTATCCTGTTGAACTTACTTTAAATAAAGCTAATACTAACAATGAGTACTGCCCTTTCCTGGATCTTGATATCTATATCTCCTAATAAGCTTAATACTAAAAATTACGATAAGAGAAATGATTTTTCATTTCGTATTGTTAATTATCCGTTTTTAGATGGCAAGGTTCCCTTGGCACCATCGTGGTGTTTATATATCTCATCTCGTTCGATTCGCTCGTGTATGTAACAACGTATTTGATTTTAACGAAAGAAATATCTGTATTACTGAAAAATTATTACGTCAGTGATTTCGATATCACAAACTTATCAAAACTTTTCTTAATTTTATCATCTGAACAAGGACCTCGTTCGTAAATATAAATCAACATGCAAACACCTTATATGTTCAGGTATTTATTTCACATCTCATCTTTTATGTTAATATTCTATACAAAGCACAAAAATGTCATTCACAGGAAAAGCTAATCAAATCTTTAAACAGACTTACCAACAAGGGATATAGTTACGATACTGTTGTCAAGTCATTAAAGATGGCATTTTTTTTAAAATTAATACTGATTCACTCATAGGGTGTTTGCATCGGAAATAAACGATTAATTGTAAAACCAGTTGTTGGCATGATACGGGTTATGTTCTTCCCGTATAATTTATAATGGCATGATACTAAACCTCTAACGGGAGGGATTGTGGCTGGTTTTCTATGTGATATAGACATAATCTTTCGATCAGTTTAACTGAGGTTTGGAGCTGGCATGTCAGTCGCTGCGTTTAAGGACTATTGGCTTGAGATGTTTTCTGCTCTTTGGTCGGGTTGTTGTCTCTTTGACACATTCCCCGTTTCCATTCTCTATTCTATTATATGGACGCATGTTTTGGCACTCTGATCGGGCACATTATTTTTTTGAGAAAATCAAATTTTTCCAAACAGTTGTCATATCTTTATGATTTAATCATTTATTCGCCGTGTATGCGTGACATTGACAAGAAATTATCAAATAATCAAACCTATTTTATTTGTATTATTACAATAATTGTGTTTGTACAATGGACATTTTCGGCAATGAACAAATGAAAATATTTGTCATTTTTGATAATTTTCCAAGATAACGATCGATTACAATTAATATTTTGTATATAAGGGTTGCGGTAGGTAGAGAAACTGAATGCCTTATTAAATCTTTTAAATGAATCCTCGTGCCAACCATCGTGTCAAACTTTTCAGTAAGGCGACATGCGAAAATAATTGTACTCCGTGAACATCAGATTTTTTTTCACAAATAATGAAACCCGGAGTCTCGGGCGGATCTGTTGGCTGCATTTTATAATTGTTAGCATAAATTTTAACTTCTCAACACTATAATTGGTGGTAATTATATGGAGTATGTAGTTTACTAATTTCGTGTTATTCATAAACCTTTCATACTGCTGTGTTCTTTTATTTGTTTGACGCTTCAATTTATTCTATTCGGCTTTATGACTTGGGGTCAACAAATAAGGATGGACAATACATTAAAACTTGTGGCAGTGCATATCTTGCATGACAATAGTATGAAAAGCCGATTGGTGTTCGATTTCCCACAAACTTTCCTTTCTCAGTTTTTCTTATGGATGTGCATACACTTAAGGATGATCTCTGGTCTAATAGGAAATAAATAGGATTTGAAATAGGTGTTTTAGTTTGAGAGAACATATGAATAGTAAACAAATAAGCAAGAAAAAAATGTAGGTTCATGTGCTCATTTTAGAGCTATAAGGCCTTGAAAATTTGCAGGAAATGGGTTTTCTCTGGATTTTTCATTGTCTTTGCATTGACAACTTCAGTCTCTCAAAAATGTATGGAAAAATAAAAAGGATTTCATAAAATTTTGTCAAATACCATTTTAAAGTATATAGGATTGAATTATAAAAGAAAAAGTGGGGATTCATTTGCAAACATTTTCATGTTTAAGAAATGGATAAAACCCGAGGTACCAAAAATCGGACAAAAAGACCAAAACATGACCAGCGAGCATCCTTAAACATTACTCCACAGTTTAGTTATTTTCCGTATGCAGTTTTTATTCCAAACTACAGTCAAAGCTGTGTATACAGGGCATCCAAAGGACCAGTTCCTTTTATGAACAGATGTCCTTTCTACAAAGGCTAGTTTTACAATCTTTGTTTATGGATGGAACATTTCAACAGTGCTCTTTATAGACAGTGACTTTCTGTATAGAGGTAAACAACAAAATGGACAACAGGAAAGGTCAACAATGACATACCAATAAATCAAAGCAACCCAACTGACAGAACTCCCGACAAAAAATAATTTAAAAGAGCACAAAACACAAACATAAACACAACAGAGAGTCATGATAGTCTAACTTGGTACAGACACCATGACACTGAACAGAGGTGCCCTTTAAAGCAGGTTTGACTCCGAGCCCAAAAGTATTTGTTCTTGCTCAATACCGCGTGCTTGGTAGAAAAGCAGCAACTACCAGTTTTAAAGTCTATTCTTTTGACGCGACCGGAGATCGAACCTGCACTCGAGACAAGACCACCAAACCCGAATATTTACACACAAAAAGTATAACATTTTTACTGGGTATCTCTTTAACTTTGTTTTCCATCAGGATAGTCTAGCATGGTACAGACACCTTGACACTGAACAGTGGTGGTGTTATACGCATGTGCCCTTTAAACCATGTTTGACTGTATTGTATCGTCTGATTTTCGAAGAGGATGGTCTGTATATCAGTACAAAGCAAACATTGATACTGACTAAAAAATTGAATTACGAAATACAACAACAAAACAGATGCCTAAATTCATTGTACACAAAGCGCATTTCTATATTAACCTTCATTAGATACAACCAAAAGACCGAAAATCCAGACACGCTCAACTTTGCCAGAGTGAGCTGAAACACTAATTTTAAAATAATATCTAAATTCATCAACTGAAAATTTCTACCCAAGCAGCTAAAAATCGAGTCATAGCTGAATCAATGACTGAGGTTGGGGTGGGAAGGGGGGGGGGTGAGATATCCTCGAGGACCAACAGTTTGCCAGTAAAGGTGGTTGTGAAGCGAAGTCGTAATACCTGAGTTCCTTGCGTTCGATAAACATTTCATGTGCGCTCGTTATAAAAACTTTGGAAATAAAACCAGAGGCTCCTGTAAGCCTGTATCCGTCACCTGTCCTATGTCCGTCTTAATGACAGCATGGAATATTGCTGTCAAATTTTCCCCGTTAGGTCCTATGTTAAACTATGTTCGGCTTTGGCGGCCATCTTGGATGACGGGCGGGGTCATCGGATATAATTCTGAAAGAGGACCAACTAAGAACCATTGCTGCTAAGTTTTGTTGCAAATGGTCAAGTGGTTTCAGACAAGAAGATCTTAAAGTAAATTTCTCATAGGGTACTGTTAAACTATTTTCGGCTCTGGCGGCCATGTTGGGTGGCGAGTGGGGTCATCGGAACAATTCTGAAACAGGACCTTCCTCAGAATTGTATCTGATGACACTTTCCGCCATCCAAGATGGCCGCCAGAACCAGAAAATTGTCACAGTAACATAGGAGCTTCTAGTAAAATTCGCTGAAAGGTGTTCTTGTTTGAAACCAGCAAACAATTTGGCAAAACCAGTGAGCCAATTGGACAGCAATCGAATATGTATTCTGCAAATGATTTCCAGGTGAGCGATACAGGCTTCTGGGAACCTCTAGATGTTGAAGCCATTGCTAGATGACTATAAGTTCCTGAGTTTGAATAAATACTTTTAATTTACTAATACTTGTAATATATTCTTTCATCATAGTTTTCTTAGTCTCCTTTAAACATTACTTCGTGAGAATTGACCGTAACATATATCATTAATTTCCTGTCTGCCCAATAACAACCATTAAGCTAAACTGAATTGAAAAATCCCGATGAATCTGAAAGCTCATCATCTACAATTGCTACTGTGACTATGCGAATTTACCCGAGCAGTCACTGGCAGTTTTTGAGCAAGACATAAGGAGTATGTTAAAAATATTCATTTTATACGACGTGTATAGAATTCCCTAATGTGAAAATATAAGAATATGGGAGACATTTCCATAGGATTGAATACGGGAAAAGACTGGTTACGTTTTGGCGTCGTCGTGTGGTCCTTTAACAAAAAGCAAGAACCCAGAATGTAAAACAAGTACTACATAGTCCCGGCAAAGGAGTGAACAGAATTAACCACAAATTCCACATTTACACAGTGTTAGGTATGATAAATATATAACACATAGACACTATAAAAATACAGGATTCTGATTTGAAACAGGCGGCATACAATGTTGTGGGGTTGAATAAGGCGATCTTTCTTTTGGAATATTGTTGGATTATCAGCACAATATAATGTTTTGGTCTGGATATTTGACAAAAATTTTCGAAGTCCTTATATGATTTTGTTACAAAAAGGCTTAAAAATGTTTTATATCAAGTAACGTTTCTATGACTATATATGGAACAGTGGGGCTTTAACCAGAATTAGTCTCACAGTAGTATCTGCTTTATGCTTATATCGTGTTATATTTTTAAGTCGTTAAAATGTCATTTACTTACAGTCAATCAATTTAACCAACCTCTATTATAATTACAGGTGTCAAGAATTACCAGCGACCTCCTGCGTCACAGATCAAATCTTTCCCATCACGTGGCGTAAATAATAATGGAAGTAAATAACCCCTGTGACACGATGAAGGTCATCTGATACCAAATTTGACAACGTCAAATTATAATATATTACCCATATATGTGTAAACTATACAGGTAGAATAAATGTTGGGTTGTTTTTAAAGGTTCTTTCTTTGTTTTTGTTCATTACCACCTCGTATAATGTTTCGACATTTTTTCTCATTCTGTTTAAATGTTAGATCAACCTTTAGATAATACAAATATGTTGAATGTTCATGCATTTAAACTAACTATTTGTTTCGGGTGATTTATTATTTTCATATATTCAAAAGTATTTGTTTTTAAAAGTGCGACTAGAAGACCTAGAACTATATATTTTATCTATATTTGTAATGAACAGAAAATTTATCAATTTTGTTTACGAATAGGTCTTTGAAAATTCGTATTTTTCAGCTTTCGTTAATTTCTATTTTTGTTTTATCTGTTAATGCATTCGGTGCTCTGTTTCATCAATACTTTCTACTATTATATCTACAGTACAATGATCAAATTAAACAATCATTCAAAAATCGAAATCACCACAGTGAACGACCCTTTTTAGTACCTTAGCGTCTTTATGAATTTTAATAATTCATAACAATTTTATCTTATTGAAAAGGACGTATTTTCGTGGCTGTTTTTACATCGTCCCATGACTGATGACTCGGATAATTACTGCACATAATGGGCCAATTGAGGTATCCGTCAAGGAGACCATTTAAACCCTGACGTTTTTTGTTCTCTTAAGATGACAAGTACAGATTACCCATTTTGACACTTAATCATAAATCAGCCAAGGTCTATAATAAGGCACGGTTCTATTGAGGGTATATATTATAAATATGATAAATTGGGCTACCAAATTACATGTGTAAGGAAGTATCAACAGACGTGATTTCGTATCTTTATAAGAGATAATCTAAACAATTTATAATGTGTACATACAATTTTTTGTAACGTATATATGTGGTTGGCTTTCGAAGGGGTTCTGCTGTACTTTTGGCTCTATCTTAGTTTATATTTATGATGGAATTGGAAACAAGTTATACCAAATTATGTTAATCACTCAACACCGTTGATGGGTCAGAGAACCGCACCTGTAGCGACATTTTAGCCTACTCCTTTTCGGCTCTTTGTCGTGCTAAGGCTATGCTCTCCTTTAACAAGGGACAGCAAGTTTTCGTCCCAATCCGACGGACGAGCATCTTTAATGGATACTGTCCTCGCAAATGCTATCGATAGAGCTTCGCAAATTTGGCTGCTGATATTTTCATCACGAACGGGAATCGAACCAGGGACTTTTGGCTTAATAGTCCGATGCGTCAACCACTACAGCTTGACCCCCTAAGCTCGTCATCTCTCAATGTAATGAAGATATTATTCAATTTTCCGTTACAATATGGTGTTTGCTCTTCTAATTATTTGGTTCCCTCTAACCCGACTTTCAGTTCAGATTTACTTTGCTCGGTTCATGTTATCAGTTTATTATTAATTATCACTTTGATACTTATTTGTATTTTAATAGTTTAATGTGAGAATAGAGAAAACAAGTTTGTATATATAACTATAGAATAGACTGTATATATTATATACTTTCGAATTTATAAATCACGAGACGCAATAGTTCCCTGTGATATAGCTCTTTTCCATAATCCGATAATCCTTAATAAACAACAAAATGGATAACAGGAAAGGTCAACAATGACATACCAATAAAAACAAAGCAACCCAAGTGACAGAACTCCGGATAAAAAATAACTTAAAATAGTACAAAACATAAACATGAACACAACAAAGAGTCATCATAACTGCAAAATTAGAGTTGACCGTACATAATTTAGATGGCAGGATCAGAATGTGCTCGTTTTAACTGTAAAACTAGCTAGCTAAAGGTCAGATACTGTCGCTCTACTAAACGAAGAAATCTGAAATAACACTCCCATAAAGGGTTTAATGCTATCTCGTTGAATGGAAATCGGCAGTACTCGTTAGAGGCCAATATGAATTTAAAGTCTTAAAGTCATTTGGAGAAAAAACAATTTTTACAGAATTGCACATAATGAGGAACCAGAGTGAGTTATCTTTTCTTAACAATGTAGGTAAGGGAGATACTTAAATTCTCTCCCTTTTGTCCTGAGGCTAAAAGGGAGACAAATTTAATTATCTCCCTTACCAACATTGGTTAGGAAAAGATAACTCACTCTGGTTCCTCATTTCATATTTGTAGCCCTTCTTACTGTGAATAAAGGTAATAACCAAATTACCGAACTCCAAGGCAGTTGTCAAAAGGAATAGTAAAAAAAGAGGGTAGTGCATATATAACAGGCAAAATCAAGGCAAGCAACGATCTTAAATAACTACCAAGTTTCTATGGGTTATACTAGCGAGACTTTTAAATTTATTCACGATATTACAATAAGAACTAGGATGGGGAAACCCGTTCATGATAACTGTTTTTCTGGATACTGGGTATTTAAATAAAAGATATCTATTATTAAACATTTTAAAAAAATTAATCAACTTGTGAAATCTATAGTAGAAGTTGCTTAGTAATCGTATGTTTTCGCTCGTTAAAATATTCTAGCCGATTGCATATTCGTGCAAAACGTACAAGCTGTGATATGTACACTCCATGCGATGGTGCACAGGCATGCCTCCGTCAAGAAACGGGAAGTTAGTAATTGGAAAATTAAAATCGTCCCTTTTATCATAAATTTTAGTATTATCTTTGTTCTAATGTGGCTCTTTTGGACAAATGTCTTTTGCATATTTAAGAAGCTCAGGGGTTATCAACAGCGAGTATTCGCCTGTTTTTACCTACTGTTATTTGCGAATTTTCCATTTAAATCTTTTCTTTGCCTTTTTATGGATGTTGTTTTGACTTTCCGCGTTTTCGGGGTCTTGCTCAGAACTGACCATACTTGATTAATCAAAAATTGATCAATTATACAACCAGTGCATCAAGATTACTAACATTTCTGATTTTCTATATTTATTTTTGTTGATGTTTGTTTAATGCATTCAAAGTTGACAATAACCATAAGAAGCAACCATATAATTATTAGTAGGGGAGGTGGGACCGGGTAGGAATTGATGTTGGATCCTCTTAATTTTTGTTTGCGGCATTTATGTTTGCCTTTTTTTTTCATTATTCCAGGTAGTATTCAATCCTACCTTTCGTTTACCATATTTTTGAGTCTACTTTTTCTATTCCTCAAATAACACAACCATAAAAATCGAATTGATGTTTCTTAGATATCTGTACAATTATCACCTATTTGTAACCTAAAACCGGACCTGATGGAGTTGAACCCGGGTTTAATCAGAATCCTAAAGTTTATCGACTGAAAATTTTACATGTATCTAACATTCGTGTCATCGCCGAAGCGATGACAACCGGGGGATTATAAAACCCACAAGACACCAGATTGCTTCAGTATTAATAAATAAATTCGGAAACTAATAACCCCATCACACACACGGGTTTTTAGCTCACCTGGCCTAAGGCCATGTGAGTATTTGTCATCACGTGGCGTCCGTCGTCCGTTAACTCTTCACATTTTAATCTTCTCCTCTGAAACCACTGGGCCAAATGAAATTAAATTTGGCAGGAAGCATCTACATTTATGTAAGGGCCTTAATAAACTTTGTTCCTTTCGTCCCCTTGTCCATAACAAACATGGCCGCCATGGGCATTTGTTGATTTTGATTGGCTGAGTTTTAAAAAATCGTCTCCTCTAAAACTGCTAGACCAAATGAAAAAAAAACTTGACAGAAAGCATATATGGGAGGTCCTTTATAAAGTTTCCTCATTTCGTCCCAATCGGACTATAAATTGGCCGCCATTGGCAGTTTTTGCTTCTGATTGGCTAAAATAAAAAATTTTCTCTTAAATTGCTTGGCCAAATGGAACTAAACTTGACAGGAAGCATATATGGGAGGTCCTTTATAAATTTCCCCATTTCGTTCCGATTGGACTACAAATATGGACGTCACAGGCAGTTCTTATTTTTTTGATTGGCTGATATAAAACAATCTTCTCCTCTGAAGTCGCTTGGCCAAATGGGACGAAACTTGACAGGAATCATCTATGAGAGGATCTTTACAAAGTTTCCTCATTTCGTTCCGATCGAGCAACAAACATTGCCGCCATGGGCAATTCTTGATTCTCATTGGTTGATTTAAAAAAAAACTTTCTGGAACTACTTGGCCAAAACTGTCAGCTAAACTTGACAGGAATCATCTATGGAAAGTCTTTTATGAAATTATTTTTTTTATCCTGGTTGTACGACAAGCATGGCTGTCATGGGCTATTCTTGTTTCTGATAGGCTGATATAAAGAAATTTGCCTCTCTGAAACTGCTTGGCCAAATGAAACGATACTTGACAAGAAGTATCTGTGTGAGGTTTTCAAAATTTTGATTTCAAATCATTACTGGTAACGGTTGTATTTTATTATTTTATCAACAAATATGTATTTGATAGTCTGATGGTAGAAAAAAACTAGAATGCAGAAAAGCTATAATTGATAGTTTTTTACTTTCCAGTTAATATTATTTTTTTCTTATTTCAGTTAAACTATCTTCTCTTTTCTATTGGTTGTAAACATCAACAGAGACATATTGTTTTATATGTCTCTGACATCAAAGATGAAAAGGTCTTTTAATAATGATAGAATTCAATCGGTAAATACAATTTACTAACAAAGGCAATTTATTAATGTTTCGGTGATAGAACAGTGTTATTTATTCATTTATTATACTTAGACCACAACGCCGGATATGCAATACTGCCAGGTGCTCGAAGATGAGCAACATTTCCTACTTGACCTCCATAAAATACAGATGTAAGAATAACGCTTTTTAATAACATGTCAGATAATTTTAATGACCATTTTTTTCTCTGCCTCCCGTAGATAAAACAGTAATATTACTCGACCCTGAAAAACAGCTTTTGCTTGATATTGGTACCTTTTTACAACAGTCATTACCATTGGAAAGATGACGTCCATGTTGGTCAAGACTCATTCCATCATACATTTATACATCTTGTTCTAATTTAATATGTGTCATTGTGTCATGTGTAGTTAGTTTAAATAATGTTTTGCGTAACCCTTATGGGTATATGTGCATTTAATAACGGATTTATTCATTTATTCATTTAACTGCTAATATAATATTCATAGTTCTTTTACAGTATATCTAGTTTTTAGTGCTATATATCAAGGACACTGAGGCTACACCTTTATTTAATAAAATATCTGTGGACCATCATCTTAAATATTGATTGGATTCTCAAAAATAACTTGAGAGAACAAAGACTTTTAAACATCATGAGTAATTATAGTGGCAAAATTTCTCTTCGGACCAACAAATTACTTCGAAATATCAAGTTTTGAGATAAAAGATGTCAAGATACCGAAAATAAACATTCATAATTCTAGAAATATATACATTTATTTTTAAAATAAATAAAAATTTATCAAAAGTATAAATTCATTTTCCTGCCATCTGATATGATAAGTTTCCAGATTTTGGGATTCGTTTAGATCCTCGATTCAGTCTGGTGGTTTATCAGCTCACTTTTCTTCAAGAATTTTAAACTTTTGACATGTTGCATGACCTTTCATTCTACAACAAAGAAAGTCGAGAAGGATTATTAATATTATTATATTTTCTATAATCAGATCTGGTGATACACGTCACAATTTCTTCTATTGTAGAACTGTATTGCCACCCTGTAGTATGAATAATGTTGGCGCCTTCATATTATATATGAACAAACCCTGTTAGGTATTATTTATTATTTCATATAAAGATGGACTTATGCGAAGTGTTTTTGCTGACAATGTAATAATTCAATGCTTCCTTATTCTATATTTTATAAATATTTTCTTTTCTTTTTTCAAATTTGATTGTGTACATTTTATTGCCGCGAAAAAGATTGTTTTTTACTTCTGTTTGATTTGATCCTTTATTTATTAATTAATTTTTTCAAAATAATTTTATTTGCTTATTTACTTATCGTTTGATTTTTTTAAAATTAAATGTATTTATTTATTTATTTATTTATTTATTATGTATACTTGTATTTTCATAGATTAAAAGTTCCTTGTAAGCAACAAATTTTGTTACTGCCTTGATTCAAGCTAACCTACCAATTTATGTCCGTTTATATTATTCTGGTGAAGATTTTCATTCCAATGTTTGGTAACAATTCTTTTTGCTTAAACCCCAAGAACTTCCACCAGGAGGAATGACAAATCATTGAATGTATAACAGTGATAATGAGGTTTCCAGATGTATTTGAGCAATTAAAAAGTCAAATACCTTGTAGCTTACACTACACAGATGTAGGCATCACATTTCATTTCATTGATAAAATGACAATATTTTGTTGTTTTAGAAGATTTATAAATACACAATTTATACACATTTTGAAATGTTATCCACAACAAAGAAACAGGTTTCCGTTTGTTAAACTGTGCAAACATAAAAAATTCTGAATTAACAGTAGTTCATGTATATACCATTTAATAGTCTTAAAAAACTACCATCAGACTTATTTTAATAATTTATCCAAAGGATGGACTTACATTCTACACATGTATATTGAAGTTAATCCCATTTACTTCCAAATATAATTATATGTAATACACAGTCTACTATGTATATTTCTTTATTGAAACTTTATATGCTTTTGTTTTGGTAACATTCCTCTTCTAGCTGTACCTAGATGACTGCCATTAATAACATCTAACAAGACAGATATTGCGTTACCACACTTTCACTATCAGCTGGAGATAGCCAGTAAACTTGTGATAAAACTTGGAGGCTGACAGCTTTGTTCTTGGGGTTTAACTATTTTCTCTTTTCTATTGCATACATGACAGACATTAAAGTACTTTCCCAATGATTTGGCTATTAGTTTGATTTATCAACGAGTTGTAAGTATTTAGGCTCTGGTGATGATATAAATTTGCTGAGCAAAACAGTTAATTTTTTTAAACTATTAAATATCTGGTGCAAAGTATTTTAGACAGTTTTTTGGTTTTGGTGAATTCTCAAAAATTGGGTCATTCTTTCGATTTTTCACAAAATTGTCTGCATTTCTATATTCTACTTTAAAAATATGACATGAATCTGATCAACTTAAATAATGGACAATGTATTTGTGAATAATCTCAAACTTCAACAGCACCCTCTTGGAGTCTTAGAGAAACATTTACTTCAATGTCTTTTTTCACTAAATTGTGAAATGAGTTTTCGACCAACAATTTATACCTGTTGTTGCCGCATAAAAATCCTGAAAACAAATTATTTCATTTTATCTTTTTTGATGCGCTTTATATGCATTTTTGTCAGATAATAATTCATAAATAATGTAAAAAAATTTGCAAACCGAAACGATACATCCATGTACAACCAAAATAAAATCCCTAAAATTCCTTTATATATGTTCAATTTTGGAAAGATTATGGGATGTCTCCCTCATTCATACCTCTGTCATTAGATGGTTTTGGTTTTTATCTTTTTGGTAATTTTTGTCATTTTTGCATTTACTCTTCAATGTTTTGGATTATTGTTTTGGTTTTCGACCTCAAGAACAACTGATGAATCGTAAAGACGAAATATACACATCTTATGCATAGGTATCATGAATTTATTGTGTGAATTTTCATTCAATATTTTGACCGAAATGCTTAATTAAATACAGTTTTAAAATCAAGTTAATTAATTAATTTATTTCTATTATTATAATATCGCCTTTTTTAATTTACAAACCCTTTAGTGAAGCTATGCTCTATCAACATTACTCGTGTTCGAGATTAATATTTGTATGTATGAAAATTAGTCAGGATGTTTTGAAATATGGTTCCTCATCATATCCCTCAAGTTGGTTAAACGAAACAGAATTGTCAAAAATCACCGGATTGACTGTTTAAACTCATGTTCTCAAATGCAAGTTTTTGTCACACAAAGTGAAGTACAATGCTCCTTTTGAATATTTTAAGAAATTAGAATCTTTGAGTCGCTCCAGGCAATTGAGTGCGTTTGTATTTTTTTCTGGATACATACTTCCGTTTTGTGTGTCTTCATATGAAGCGTAGATGAATGTCTTTGGCATGGAAGAAAACGCCGATTCACACCCCTTTGAAGACTTTACGTGCACATCTTCAATTCTGCACCAACCTACATACATTCATTTTGATAAACCATGCATTTTGTGAAAAACATGTATAAAAGGAAACCTTTGCTCCAGTAGATGTCACTTGGTTTGGAATTATATTTCAAAATAAAAAGAAAATATTCACAATAAGATAAATTCGTTGTTGCAAGGTTCTAATGCATGTAATTCTCATTGTTCCCTAATGACAATAAATACGTGTTCGATCATTTCTTGAGATTTTAAGACTTCTAAGCAAAAATCAAACGAAAATTTGCATATTTTATATTTGAAGATTTGAAAGGAGAAGAAAAATCCTTCCCAGCTAATTAAGGGGATTAACAAACAACAGACTCAAAAGTCTTTCATGTCTAATTCCACAAAGAGATTTGTTTTTCTATGAAATGGAAAAGCCGTATTTCGTGGTCAAAGCTTTGGCTGTTTCTGTCACTTTAAAGTAACGTGCATTGTGTTTGGTTTGAATGCAATTTCCAGACTAATCAATGTTGAATTCATACAGAGAGATTCTACCGCAAAAATTAACATGGCATTTTAATATTGTTCGAATATCATTTCTGTACCGAAATGTGATTATTCGTTTTCAATATTTTTCTATAGAAAATATATATTTTTTTCAAATGCCTCACCGGGTCGTGGTCTTCTATTGTGGAAATATTTCTTCCGATTATCTTGTCCTAACTAGCAAGGGTAAAATAAATAATTTATTTTGTCCTTTAAAAGACATCTTCTTATTGATTATAAATTCGTCTTGCCATATCCATCACAATTTTATTGGTTGGTATAGAGAAAATATAAATTGTCTGGCAATGATATTTCAATTTTTCTGGTGCAGATGGTATTTTTACATATGGCCGCAATAGCCAATAGCTACTATTTACTCCTCTGCTTGACCATAGGAACAGAAGCATCAGAGAAGATCGTTATGAAATTTACCAATTTTGTCCCAATTGGACCACTACATGTTCTATCGCACTTTTAGCTAATAATCTTTGTTTCTGTATGCCTGATGATAATTCTTACCCACTCAAACTGCGGGTTCAAATGATGTGAAAACCTAAAAGAAGAAAAATTAGGAATTCCGTAACTTCTAATCTCGCCACCACCAGACAATTTGTATGCCTGCAAAGCCAGGTGTATTTTGTTTTGGAAAATGATCTTCAACTGTGCAAATGTCTACTCAATGGACCCAAACTGTGATGAGACATTTGCTTGAAGTTTTCTAAGTATGACCAAACCGGGGGTGTAATACCGCAGCATAGGCAGCTCTTGTTTCTGATTGATCAAATTGGAAAAAAAATCTTTATCACTGAAACTACTTCGCCATAGAATGGAAATTTATATGAGGCACCAACGGTTTGCTTTTGACCTTACGCTTACTCATCTTGTCTGAATCAATACAAATTACATTACCGCATACAAGTTATTGGTTTCTGGTCAGTTTATTTAAAATGACTGAAATTGTTCCGTCTAATAATCTGGAACTTAATACAAATCATCTATGGAAAGTTCTCTGAAAAAATCTATCCTTACTGTGGTGACTAACTTATCTTCCATAGCAAATTCTCATCTCTAAAGGATTACTGCTTGACCAGTTTATCTCATTTGGACAACTTTGTACGTTGCCAAATATTATCAATTTTTATTTCTAATTAGTAGGATATTAAAAAATGTCTAATATAAAAACATACAGAATACCAGGCTACAAGTTGAGTGATACAGGCGTCTATATTTTTGTTTTCCGTCCACGAACTTTGGAGATGCGTATAGATTTACCTTTGCCCTTCCGTATATCTTACAATATATATATTATACATTTTCCAACGATTGGGTCACTCTTACCTACATTTCATGCTTGAGTGATTCGGTTAATTTTTTGCGTTTAGATCCATTTCTCGGAAATTTATTAGAATACATTAATTATATTACATAACTTCAGTCATCGTCTGCACGGTGGTGGATGGTAACCTTAGTTTTCAAGTTATATTATGGTTGTATATGATTTGTGTGTTCGGTGATATACATATCCGAAATCATACTTTGTAGTGATACTAGAATTACAATACAATACTATACAATACAAATTCTTTATTGCCAATCACAGCGCACAAAATTGAGCAGAATAATTACATTAAATTTAAGAACGATGATTTTTATGATTTTCATTGATTATGACCCCCATCATGTTACATAAAAAAAACAAACAAAACAGCAACTTTATAATTGATTTATAATTTTATTTGTATTAAACAAAAGGGATTGGACACAAGTTTTTCCAACTTATGAAGTCCTCTCCCAAGTAATATGAGTAACAATTAGTCAAATCATATAACAACATATAAAGAAAAGAGCATGCATATACAAACAATATTAACATATTGACAAATTAAGGAGCTATTTGACATTTAACATATGGTTGAATACGAAACTAGTAATAACGATTTGAAAGACAAGAAGGATAGGATGGGTGGGTGATGACTTATATGAAGGAGTGGTGTTTGCCTGAACGAAAAAGTATACTCATACAAGCAAAAATCGTTTGGAACCCTTGGTAAATTTGAAGACTTGTTGGAAAATAAATACATTCTCTTCATATGTTAAGTTGGAACAACCTTTAGTTAATACTTCAATATTTATTTCCACTTGTAAAAAATTTAATGATCGAAATAAAGTGTTTCGTATATCCTGATATAGTGGGCAATGTAAGAAAAAATGGTAGACGTTCTCACGTGGAGCACCACATCTACAAGAAGGATCAGAAATTATATTTACTCTAAATAAATCATAATTTAGAAAGAATGAAAAACAGCGAAGTTGTGTTAGGCAGATGTTAAGTTTCCTTGGACCATAAGCGTAGTGTCTTGGTACTGTGCGAGTATTAGAATTTCTTCCTTTCATTGCCCGTTTAAATTTGGATATTGTATCGAGGTTACGTACAGTTTCATCGAGTTTATTCCATTCTCGGATAGTAGAGGGAACAAAAGATTCACTAGTTAGTGTAAGTCTACAAAAAGGGATTATAATGTCGGAACCATTACGTAAGGGATATATAGTAGTGCTCTGTATACTTGGAGGAATTAAGTTGCATAAATATTGAGGTGTATTTCCATTATGGATATTATAAAATAAATTTAACTTTCTTGTTTTTCTTCTTGTCCAAAGTGTTTCCCAACCAAGTTCACTGTATAAATATTCAGTTTTAGTAAAAATAGGCAAAGCAGTGACTATTCTTGCGGCTTCTAACTGCAGTTTTTCTAATTTATCTAATTTATTAGAATAAACAATACCGCAGTTGTCCCATACTTCGCAGGCATATTCAAAAAGAGGTCTAATATATACTAAATATAATTTTTCTCGATTTTCCCTGCTTAAACCGAATTTTAATTTTCGTAAGATACATAAATGTTTAGAAACGCTGTTAATAATATTATCGATATGTTTTTGCCATTTCGCATCGGAAGTAAATGTAACGCCAAGATGTTTGTGAGTATTCGTTAGTTGTAGCGATTTTTCGTTAAAAGTAAAATTTAAATTCTCAGAAATTTCTACATTTGAGAAAATCATGATCTCTGTTTTGTCTGGGTTAAATGACATTAGCCACTTTGATGACCAGATACTAAGTTCATTTAGGTCATGAGAAATGATATTTTGTATTTCGTTTAGGTCCGAATTTGAATAACCTAAAGACGTGTCATCAGCAAAACTTTATAATTCAAATGTGTGGAGGTACAGAAGTCAGTGATCCATTTATTACAATATTCTGGAGACACGCTGGCAAAGAACCTCAATGCTTATATATAATGTATTACAGATGTATATTTATATGATATATACATGTATTGTATATAAAAAAATATAAGAATACTAATAAGATTACAGATAATGTTACTATGAATTAATAAGATTGTTTCGTTCTTTCAATAATACAATAATTAACTTGGTAAGGAGTTCTATGACATTTGGTTCCTCATTGCTTAAAAGCCAAATAAATTTATCTTTATTACAAGTGAAGTGAATGGCTGTTTATATTGGTTTGATCCTTTCCAATTTACGGCTGTGCTATCCTCAAACCGTAACGTCGTCACTTCATTTGGTCTTTCAGTTGCATAATCAACAATGACAAAAGAAAAATTAGGCTATGTTCTAAGTCAACGGCCAAGAAGGGGCACGACTGCTGACGCTCGCTTAGTCAACTTCTTTACCGAATATATTCTATCTATAACTTCTGGTACTACTGCGTGTAATCAAGCGAAACTATGGTACAATATCTCAATTCCTCGTATATTAGACCATGTTTTTTTTTCTGAAAACATACACATTCGTGCATAAAAAACATCAGAGAAGAAAAACTAATTGAAATTATCACTTTTTCAAACAATTAGCTTTTGATACGGTGGAAATTTGATAGTGAAACAGTTTGATTATACCTTTATTCTTTTATTCCTTCATATCAAATCCATTTCATCTAACGGAGCATGCTTATTTTATAATCTGAGCAACGTCGGATAACAGTGGAGTGTTATGAAATGTTATAACTGCTGTGTAACTGGGTTTAATGATGGTACTCGATACGATTGTTCACGACCACTATAAGCTATTTCAATCTTTAATTTGAAAATAAAAGTCACTACATTATTTTCAGCTCTGATACTAATTAAGTTTATATGAATGCTTTGAGCGATTGTTTATCATCACTGAGAAGTTGTTTTGCTATAGTAAGACTCTTCTTCCATGCAGGGTCAAGTTCAGAATTTAGCTTCACCCTGCATACCAGATATGACCAGGTTGAGAAATCACTCCTACACTGTTTGGTCTTGAATGAGAATACATGAAATGAATTTTCACCCTCAATCGGAAAACATGTTGTGGTTAAGTTTTATACTTTTACCTTGAACGTCTTAAACTAAATTTGTATGGTCTTTGGTGCATCTATGTCCATAACTCTTGAAAAGCATGGATCTTGATAATACTTCATACGATTGACCACCAATGAAATTGTGGTAAGTACGATAAACACGAATGTTTTACTAGTATTTAGCAAAATTCAAAAATAATAGAACTACTAAGGGTTCATTCCTTGTATTGCACATGGTAGATCTCCTTAGCTGAAACTTGGCTTCCTATTTCGGTATTTTTAGTTATGAGTACTTCTTGTTTTAAAATAAGTTCTTGGTCTTCCAAATGTTTCGGTTTTAATGCTGATGATGAACTCCTTGAAATGCGTCGTATAAAGCATAGTATAAATTTACTATATCTAATAATAGTATCTTTGGATTGTTATTTTGAAAATCCTGTGACGATGCCTCTGCATGGTGGACCCTAGGTCCCAGGGGGTATTCGCCGACCCAGTCGTCAGACTTGTCTGACATGATTATTCATTGATTTGTTATAGAAATTACCAGTATTTAGCAAAATTCAAAAATAATAGAATTACGAAGGGTTCATTCCTTGTATTGCACATGGTAGATCTCCTTAGCTGAAATTTGGCTTCCTATTTCGGTATTTTTGGGTAAGAGTACTTCTTGTTTTAAAATAAGTTTGTTTTTTGGTCTTCCAAATGTTTCGGTTTTAATGCTGCTGATGAGAGGTCACTCCTTGAAATGCGTCGTATACAGCATAGTATAAATTTACTATATTTAATATTAGTATCTTTGGATTGTTATTTTGTAGAAGAAGGTTGAAATCTTTTTGCTGAAGGTCAAAGTCGCAATTTTTAATTCACCATTGTAGACGTTTTTGTCCATTATGCAAACCATAACTATATGACGGTTTGTTGCTCCATTTACAAAAAAAGTCCACAGTACTGAGGAAATTGGACTCTACAGCTGCATAATATGTGTATTTGTTTCCACATTATAATTTGATTTAATTCCGTTCTACTTTGTATTTATGTTATTTTAATGTTTAAATAATGCTGCCAACCTTCGGGGTATAATTTTGCATTTAAAATAAATAAATTTATTATTTACATCCACTAAAAGGTTATATAGCTGCTGAAATTAGAATCTTCACCCTAAATATTAAGGTCAAAATTAGCATCTAGATCCTTCATAATTTTGTATAGCTTCTCTCCTACATTTGAGTTGAATGATAATATTTTGTTGGATCGTTAGACGTAATTGTAATAACTAAAATTCCGTGAGTATATAATGGAAACATGCTCAGCAGAAATTGTCGAATGCCTTCAACAGCTTTGTACACTAAAGTGACCGTAAAACAAATTGTTGCATTTTCCAAATTTATGATTTAGTTATATTATAAAAAAAAAATAAAAAAATAAAAAAAATAAAATAAATAAACAGTGCAATTGATTCTTTCAGACATATAAATGTTTCCATTTATGTTCTAACCAAATTTTATTAAAATGACAGGTTGTGAAGATATAAATTAAATGAAAAAGCTGTATATATATATAACAAAAAGGTTGAAGTAACATAATGTTTGTATTACATGTGATAATACCGTACAAAGGATAGACCCCCCTAAAGATAATTTCCATATAGATATGTATAGCAATCTATTTTTTTTTATGTTGTATGATAAAAAATATTTAGTATGCTATAAAAAAAACTTTATAAGTTTGTCAAACATTAATTGTGGTATAATTGTGTCTGCGGCGCTTGTACATTCATATGAGAAAAAAGATGTAACATACGGTGGGTTGTTCTGCTTTTATTAAGAAGTCAGTGTTTTTTTTTTTAGAAGCAAATTATCAACGTTTAATAATATGGAAAATATCCTCAAGTTTTGCTTGAATAGTTCATGCGGTAATGTTACAGCAACGAAATTTAACAGGATCATACTTTCACTTTCGTTTTACCCACGTGTATTTGTTTATGTTATTTTACTTCCGCTATCCGATACGCATGACATTGAGCAAACATGGCGGTGTTGGGGAAACCGCTAACTTCCAAAATAACATGTAGTTGCTACGAGTTGGGGCACACATGGACCCCATCCTGCAAACAAGCATCTCTAGATGTGCTTTTACATATCACCAAACAGTCCTTCAAAATATACGGTTCATTATATGCAGTGAGTTTGTCATAAAATTCGCTAGTCGCTCCGACACTGACAGTAGAATAGTAAACTTTGAACCCAAAACAAATAGAAAACACCCTGTAAGTCCCAAGCAAGTTACATTACTTGCAGATATTGCTTTTACAAAGTAGAAATCAATGCACAACGGAAGATATTGAAGCTGCCATTTAAAACAAACCTTGAAATTGGTGTTGTTACTTTTGATTTAACAAAATTATGTCTGAACTTCTGACTGAATACAATCCTCATATTTTTATTATTATTTGCAAGTAAATTTAAAAACTCAACTCCCTTGATTCAATGCATGAAATGTGTACTAATATGCTGTCCAGTAGATTTATTCTTTTTTCTTGGCGGACAAGTTTTGAGATCTGGGGACCCAGGGGATGTAATACATTTTAAATTGTCAAATCTTTTCTATTATGGATACATATACATGGAACAACCCAAATTTCAGAGTTTCTGTTTTTATGTTTTACAAGTTTTCTTCCTTTTAAGGTATCCGGACCATAAATGATAATTCCGGTAAATCATATTTTATTTTTTATTAATAATAAATGTTATCAAAAGTTTAAAGGTGAAACTGCATAGATACGGCTTTCCCAATTTGAAATATACATCATAGTTTGTATGTGTTGTCGATGAGAAAAAGCTGGATGTCCAGTGTTTCCGAATTTTGCTGTAACCGATCCGCGTGGTAATTGTCATTACTTTGTATTGAACATCCAGGACATGTGGAAGAATCATGTGGTCAGTTATGGTCTGGATACCTATAGATAAACAACAACATGGAGATCAGGAAAGGTCAACAATGACATACCAATCAATCAAAGCAACCCAACTGAGAACTGTAAAACTAGCTAAGGCTTTCATAGCTCGATATACTGTTGCTCTTCTAAACGAAAAAAATTGGAAATAACATGTACACTTCCATTAAGGGTTTAATGCTGTCTCGTCATAGAGTTCAATAGAAATCGGCAATATTCGTGAGAGGCCAGTATGAATTCAAAGAGTATATATGGATTGATTCTTTAGAGATTTTGTTGTAGAAGCTAAAGATGCCTTCATAAGAACTCTTTTATTTCCAGAGCACTGATCAAATTTCATATTTTTATATAAATGCATAATGCATCATATGATACTTTGGTAAGAGAAGGACTCGTATTTGAATGTCTGAAAAGTAACCAGATTTTCTATGCATTTATAATTAATGAATTCAGTAATTAAAAAAAAGAAAGGCTGATTTTAGTCTCTCTCTTGGGAAGCATTAAGGGACAATGATTGTTTGTTTGATACAGACATAAACTTGGAAAATGAGTTACTATTTGAAAAACAAAGTGTCTATGGTGTTAAATTCTGCAGAAAATAAAACTTTTACTAGTGTTTTCCCCAGAAATTTGTGAAGGCATGGTAAATTTCGTATTTTGAGGGCAATCAGTGGTTAAAAAAGATAATATTGGGGGCACCTCACCTTGACATGAGGGCAGTATATTTATTAAAACCTGCAATAAACAACCTTTACCCTAGTGTAATGGTATAAAAGTGCAAATCAGTTTCAAAAAGATAAGATTGAACTAAAAATTGAAAGTTACGTTTGGCCACCTGGGGGCACAATGTAAAATTCATGATGAGGGCAGCATGGTGCTTAAAGATGGAGGCATGGTGCAGTGCCATGCTAAATTGGTCTAGGGAAACCTCTATTTTACTGTGAAGGCATTATTTACTTCTTCAAGGAAATTGTGGCAATGGAAAACAGCATGCCTGGCTGAATTTTTGCTTTGAGGGTACATTTACCATCTACTTGTATTCATGTATTTTGGGGATACACATGTACCCTCTGAGACTTGCTTTTGTGGGTACACTTGATTCTATAATGTATTTCATTATCCTCCAAGACTATGGTATGGAATGAGTTGGCATGGGTACTGAATGTTATGACACTTTCATTGAAAGTGCATAATTATGTTTATTGCATTGGATTAAGCATTAATTGAAAGATAAAATATTGTCATTTGCTTGATTATCGTGTCCTTCTTTCTCTCATTTAGCAACCGATCACCATTGCTTACCCACAAAGATGAGGAATAAAAATCCTTCATGGATCGCTGCATGCTTGCTGCCTTGAACTATCTAGAGTTCTTTGTGATTTATAAAAAAATTTTGATTGGTTAATATTATTTAGGTCATCCAATGAAATCAGTTTTAATGTCTAACAAGCGAAGAATTCAAAATGATGCGTCCTGATTTGCTCTATTAATTTTGGACAACTCCTGATCTGTTTTTGTCATTCCACAAGATACACCTAATATCATTTAACTGCCTTGGTGACATGGTGTCATGCTTGCCTCGAGTGTGGAAGGTCACGGATTTAAACCCAAAGACATTAAAATTGGTATTTGCTGCTCCTCCAAGTACGCCACATCTAGGAGTAAGAGCTAAAGACTGGTTGGCTCGGGGTCAGTATAATGTGTCCGAGTAGGGTGATATGTCTTCCTCTGGACAGTTACCTCGTAAGCTAGCACATTAAAAATCTGGCTCGGCGTGTCAGCCTTGTATAAACCTGGTATAAAGCATGCTATCACATATCAGCATCTTCTCATCCAGATATGCCTGCCACTGGACTTTAAATAATAATTCATCCATCATCTATCCTACCTAATATCATATTGATTTATATAAATTTGCATGCACACTCAGATAAAAATTTTGTACATGCAAACAGTATTTTCTGCATGAGTTATCCTTGTCCGTTCATACGACAGGGATGGGGTAATCGTAATCGATTGTAATTGATTACATTTTTCAGAGTAATCAACAGTAATCTGTAATCGACCAACTTTTCGATCATGACATACGTACGTCCATACTATATGGTTAAGTTTTGCGTTTAGGTTCATTTCTTTGGAACTATCAATGGAACTTCATTAGTGGATGTGCCTTGGGTAGTACTGAGCAGTCATACAATAATTGGGTCATTATGACCTACATTTTATGCTTGAGTGACTCTGGTGAAGCTTAACATTTAGGTTCATTTCTTTGGAACTAGCCATAGTGGTTAAGTTTTGTATTCATATGGATTTTAGGGCAGGGCATCCATGTATTACAGACACAATTTCTAGTTCTGTCATGTTTGGTTCCAGTTGGCTTTGTGGTTAATTTTTGCCTAAACTTCCTCAGTCTGCTTCTTAAGCCTGAAGCCAGCAAATAGTAAAAATTGATTTGGGCTAGTAAAAATTATGTCAGTGGTCTGATTGGTGTATTAAAAAATTCCCTTATCTTCTATCTGTCAATAACATTGTCAGGTCATGCTTGCATGAATGATTTTTTAATTGGAATAAAATTTGGAATATATATCTCATTTGCTCACTGAAGAGACACCCTATACTATATTTTAGTAAAAGTAAATTTCGTTTTACAGATTGCTGGTATAATACAGAAGAAAAATAAAGAATATTTCAAGAAATCGCTTCCTGCGCAGGTTGCCAGATCTATGGTGTTTTTGGTAACAAATGGGACATTGTTTATCACCTTCTTTTGTTTATGGAGGTAAGTTCATGTGTATGTACAATGTAGCACTTCATTGTCATTTTCAATACTACAGTTGAGGAAGGGATGTTTCTTTATTGTTTTGTTGTAATGTAAGATTCATTTGATAAAACATTTGTCTTTTCCCAGTTTGTAAGTATGTTTGTAAATATATTTTTTTTTCTACTTTTCCACACATCATTGAATAGTTGGAATTTTCCTTTCCATTAATAATAAAGTTGAAATTCTTCATCTTAGACTTTTTTCTCTCAAATTTCAATATTTTAAATTCATGGTCTGAAGATAATAATTTGCACTGTATGTACTCCCAATTTATCTCATATTAGCTCAACTGGGCCAAAATTTCATGTGAGCTATTGCCATCACTTGGCATCCAACAGCTGGCTGTCTGTCTATCAGTAAACATTTATATTTTCCGCTTCTTCTCTGAAACCAATGAGGCAATTGGAACCAATCTTGGCAGCAATGGTCGTCTTCTTCCAGAATTGTATCGAATGACCCTACCAATATGGTAGACATAGCAGAACTTAGTTTTAAGTAGGAGCCTATGGGAAAAATGTACTTAAGTATCTTCTTGTTGGAACAATAATTTTCAGACAGTAGTTGTTATGTGGTCCCCTACCAAAAACATGTCACAAAGCAAAGAGAATTAGAACGAACAGCACAAAAACTAGATCACTAGCAATAGTAACTCCTACAAAATATTGTAAAAAACTTCTGTGCTTCAAAAGGCTAAGCATTTCTTGCTCTAATAACAGCAATTGTCACTTTGCAAGTGGGTAAAATCCATCATGTTATCAGTTCCAAAAAGACATTAAGTTTCAATCCATAATGGAATCTGCTGGGACTTGTTATCTGATAATGAATTATGTTATAATGCCATCATACAGTTGACTAGTGACGTCATACTCTATTAACTCAAAATTCCTGATATCTCTTAAGTAATCTGTTTGTCCCAAGATAATACTGAACATTATATTTACACCTGATAACTCAAACTTCCTGTTACGATTAATGAGAGTCCCATCAACTATGTGATAATAAGAATCAAGAATTTTCCTGATGAACAAATATTTTTCATGCAAATCGACAGATTGGAAGGTAAGCAGAAATGGCTCGGAAATTTAGTTCTTGTTTCATTTCGTAGTTTGAATGTTTTTGTGATAATTGTTGATTTCAGAAAACTAACAGGTTATTACTGTTACCTAGCAACTTTTGCTACTGGAATACCAGCATGTGCTTTTGCTGTTAGTTTCGAAAGAAAAAGCAGGTATATTACATGTTCTGTAAATTATTTTTTGAAGCCTGTGTCAAATCATATCTTCTAAATATTTGCTCATACTGAACCTGCAGATAAGACAAAATACCTTTTAAGATATTTTCTTCAATTGAAAGAAAAGAAAGTAGCTGAAAAATTATTGTTACATTTTGACTATTATGACTAAAAGGTTTTTTTTTCATTTTATTTGTAGCACTTACAGTAGACCTGAGACATCTTATTTATAGGGCCAAAAAAAAATATAGTCTTGTTTCCTGCTACCCGACCGACCCTGTTTTTTAATGCCCGACCTTAAAGTTTTTTTGACAAAATCAGAAAAAATCCGATTTTGGTCTTTCTCTAACAACATGCCGCCTCCAGTGCCGGTAGCTCTAGTGTGTTGAAGCTTACTTTTTATGAATGTAGACATTATTCAAATAAAAGATATTTGATAGCCTCTTTATTGAACGGTCACATGTTAAATTATTATGTCCATACCTGAAAAAATGAAGAGAAAAAAAATCTGACCTACCTGTAGGTAGCAGGAAACAAGACTATATTTTTTTTTGGCTTAGTTTGATGAAAAACATTGAAATGTTTGTTTGGATGAAAAGTGCAAGGTCCCAAACAGATATTTCAAAATCAACCATTCTATAAGAAGCCATTTTCAAAAGCTTCTAGAATATTCTAAAGAAAGCCTTGTTCCTTTTCAAAATTATAGCACATCAAAGCTTACTTCGTATATGTACCTGTATTGGCCTTCATATCACTTTCCCTGTGCTGAAATTTCTTCAGGCATGTCTTATTTATTACCTTTTACATCCATTATATTCTAGGAGCTTTTTTTGGCTGTCACATTGATTATAAACTTAAACATATAACTGATTATGATTCTGTTTTTCTCCTGCAGGAAACTGATTGGTCGATTCTATTACTTCAGTCTCTCATTTGTCCCTGCATTGACAGCCTCTTTTGTTGCACTTCTCCTCGAAAGGAAGTCCAGGTATGGACCAATCATCATCATTTAAGCAAGTTCATATAAATAAAACCCTCACATATATAGATATTTGAAATTTGTGTATTGCACAGAGTGAGTAGTTGATATAATACACGTATATATCATGTTTGGGACCTTGCATGTTATGCATATTACATATACATGTATAATCTTGTTTGGAAAACTACCCGGTATTTTGCTTTCATCTAGCATTACAAATAACACGACATGTAAAAGTTACTAAAATTTTTTGAGCAATGAAAATAAGAAGAATGGCTGGTTCTGTATCAATTTATTATACCATTGTTTTTGAGTTTGAGAAGATGAAAAGGGGTTTGCTTTTTATTAATGTTACTCTTATTATTGTTTTGTTTGTTTGTTCTGTTTCATTTTACTCTAAAAAAAATGTAATACCTTTCTCGATATTTGATACTTATCTTTTACTGAGAATGCCGTATTGTTGGTTGGATTTTTCGGTCTGCCATTGAACTCTATGCTGTTCGCAAATTTGGTAGTTTTCAAAGTGTAAAATTCTCCAGGCATTTATAAGGCACAGCCACTTGATAATTTATAAGTATACTGAACCTTGCCCATTTACACAAAAATGTATAACATCTCAGAACTTTTCTCACATGAATACTATATCACGGGGAGTTTCCAAGTTGAGCAGATATTCGTTTGGTATGTCAAGAACTGTACTGTTGAATATTTGAAAAATTTTCACTCCACTTTTCTTAGAAACAATTTTTAATATCTTTTATACATATAGCATGGAGATTGACCTATAAATGTTGTATATTTTTCTTGAGATGCATTTTTCAGCAACTGTGAGCATGCTTTTTTGTGATACGGAATTGTTTAATCCATTGTATAGATTTAATGGTAGTTTATTTTTTGGTTATTTTAATTTTGTAATTTATTACCATGTAGTTGTTTGTTTTTTTTTTTAATGTTGGTGTTTCGAATTTCCTGTAGTGAAACAAAAATTTTGCTACAGTGTACAGTTTCATATACCAGTATGGAAATTTTATGCCTCGTCCATGAATGATCCATGGAGATATATCAATTATATTAAAACACTACAATCCTCTGAATACACTGAACACAGATCAACAACATTTGGGTCACTTTGACCTACATTTAAATCAGTGACTTATAAAGTTTTGCCTTTAATTTCATATCCTACGAATCCATGGTGATATATTAATGATACTTCACCACTCTAATCCTCTTAACACTTTACAATGAATTTCTCAAACACATGGGTCATTATGGCCCACTTTTCGTGCATGAGTGACTAGATTAAGTTTTTGCGTTTAGTTCCATTTCTCAGAATACTTCTGAGATATATATCAATGATATTTCAGTCATCATACTAGTATATAGTGCAACGCAACTGAACAAATTTTAGTGACCATGACCTATATTTTATGCATGAGTGACTCTTATTAAATTTATGTAATTGATATATTATTAAAGAATCTATGGTAATGTATTTATATTTCACAACTACAGTAATTATATAATACAACACAACTCAAGCCAAGCAAAATTCGAGTCACCACGACCTACATGTTATGCTTGAGTGACTGATTAATTTTTTGCATTAAGGTATATTATTAAAGGATCTATGGTAATGTATTAATGATATTTCACAATTACTAAATCTTATATACAATGTACCGGGTACCGGTAGTACAGCACAGCTGAGCTACATTTGAATCACTATGACCTAAAATTTATGGTAGAGTGACTTTAATTTTTTGCATTTTAGTCTATTTCTAAGAAGCCTGTGTTGATATATCAATGATATTTTACAAGTTCACTCATCTTTAGTTCAGCAGAGATCACATTTGTCCACATGACCTACATTTCATGCTTGAGTGACTCCATTAAATTTTAGTGTTTGGGTACTAAGTACTACTTGTCAAAAACCAAGTTTACTACTGTGGAATCATTATTTTAATGGGGTAAAAGTTCATATTAGCAGGATGTAATACGAAACTGTCAACTATTTAAAATAATTCTTAAACGATTTCCCGTCAAAAATAATAGATAGGAATTCTATATTTATACGCAGGAGGGCAGGGAAAATCTCCGGTTAACATCTAATACAAATAAAAACTGGAATACAGGGGAGACAGTTGTTTGATTTTTAGCTCACTTGGCCAAAGTCCATTGTAAGCTTTTGCAGTAACTTCATGTCTTTTCAAAATTTTTTATAGATTTTGATCTTAATCTTGAAAAATACCGACAAAAGTTTAAAAGAAAGCTTGGCATTTATTTGAAAATTAGGTTCTTTCCAGATGCTGTATTTTGGTGCCCGTTGGTCATGAACTATGGCTGAGAGTGCTTACTAAATTTTCTGATTGGTTAACCTGTAACTTTGAAATTCTTCTCAAGAGCAATGACCTGATTGAAATGAAACTTGATATATGTTTTTTTTTTTTTTTTTTAAAGTTTATTGCTTTGGTACTCAATAGATTTCCAAGATATCCAAAATATCAGTTTTTGCTTTGGTTGAGGTTAAATAGTTGGAATCCTTTGTTATGGTCCTGTACAAACTTCATTCTGTTATATTTGATCCTAGAACTAATAATTAGATTCTGTAAAGGTCATTAATTTACAATATCACCGTCAGTTTTGCTGATTTGCCTATTTATTTGTAAAGAGAATTAAATGCCATTACATGAACATCACAATTTTATGATTTTTCTGCTTTATATAAAATAACTGTGTCCCAATGATAAAAAATAACGCATACAAATGTAAATTCTATGAGACTTGAAATAACACGTACTAAGACTGTTTAATATGAAGACTCAATCTTTCGTAAATATGTCACTAGAGCTCAAATAACGATATTACATCAGTTTAAAACCTACATGTATGAGCTATTAATTGACCTTAGTATTTATGTCAGGTTCCCTGTTGAATTTTATTCAAAACGAATTTAGTTTACAGAATGCAGAATTGTTTGATGCTGTAGGGGATTCATATAAAGATCAGAATCAGATTTTTATGAAATTATTTTAATTATGTCATGTCGTAAAATGGAGGAAGTAATTTAAACACATGAAAAAATTAATGTCTTAAGAATATCCGACATAATTCATTTTCCGACATTATAAAAACCGTGTAAATGATGATTACATCATAATATAATTGTTCAATAGGTTATTTTTAGTTTCTTTATTATTCATTTTATGTTGATATTAAAAGCTAATTTTGCATAAAGTAGGAAAAACTTCCGACAAAATTGATAAATTCTGTGAACAAAACCTTATTTTGGAACAAAAAGACGTAAACAATTTGCATAATTGTTCTGGAGGCAAATTGGTGCATGAATTATTTTTTGCAGTCAACGAATTTTTTTATCCCGCATGACAGTTGTAAATAGTTTTTATACCGCATTATATAATGAAGGGTTAATTAGTCCGTGTGATCATGACTGCATTATTAAAATGTCCAGTTCATAGTTGTTTTATATTTTGTGACTCATCAAATAAAAAAGATGCCATTTAATAACTGTGCTTCATGCTTACTTACAGTGTTTAATCTTCCATAGAACTTGAGGTCAGAATGTGTGCCAAAGGCTTAATCTGTTCGAAAATCCCCCTGACTTCTGGAAATTTTTAGAAAAAATATTGTGAAAAATAAAAAGAGCGAACAGAGCAAATCCATAATGACACATGTGTAATTTAATAGAACAACTGTTTGATTTTGAAAAAAGAAAAAGGCTGGGATAGAAATCACCTGGAATCTTGTTTTGGAAAATTAGGTTAGGTATTCCCCTAAAACATTGTCACAGAGAAAAAATCCAAAATAAAAATCAAATGATTGCTCACTAAAGTAGAACAAGAAATTCTTCAAGATTACTGACACACTTGTTTTATATTTTACAAAATGGCACTCAGATAGTCTATTTTGATTCTCATATGACCCTCCTCTTTGGTTATAGATGTATAAACAAACCAGTGTATAAAAATTTTCAATAAGTGGGAATCGTGTACTGCATAATGTTTTAATTTTGGCTTTTTTCGATAATTCAGAAAATCATGTGTGACATGTTCATGTTGTTGCAACATGAATAGCTGAAGTTAATGGGTCTGGCTTACCCTCAGGATAGAAATAGGCACGTATATTGTGTATCCATTTTAAATTTCAAACAAACTTATAGCTGCCATGAATTACTTACAGACTTGAACACCATTGGGTATTCCAGGTGATTTTAAGTCCCATCAAATTTTCTTTCTTAGTTGCATAAAATACAAAAAGTCCTCGATATCCCAAACTGTTTTGAGTTTTCAACTAATGAAAGAAGAAATTGTTCTAATGTGAAACAGACTTTGTAAAAATTGAATATGGCTGTGGTATGTCCCAAAATGGTACTAAATAGGGCCTTTTTACATCAGTGCAATAGCCAGCCAATTCTACAACAGGTCACTTGATATAAGAGTAATCTTTGACTTGTAACAGATTTGCCATTAGCTTAAAAAAACTTTTATAAATGTATAGGAGATAGTTTGGCACCACAGGCGATTAAAGCAATATACAATTCTTGGGTTTTATCATTGACTTCTATTATGAACGTTAAAAGGTTTAATGCCGATTAAATCAAAATCTTCATGATCTTTATAAAAAAAAAATTAAAAATTTACATTTCTTGTATATCTGATTTTATATTTTGTCAGGATGAAGTTTCATCGCTGGGTTGGATGATATTGTTTAATTTATTTGGGCTTTGAGAAATGATCGCATTGTTATACGGATGCGCCCAGGAAACTGCATCGTGCAGTAGGAAATACCGCTACCATGTGTAACGAAGGATAGCAGGTGCTTTAATAAATAAAATTTGACGATTTATTAAATATGACAGAGTATTCCTCTTAAGTTACCTGCCGCAGGTATTTATCGTTAATGAGAATTGATGTAATTAACAATCATAACTGATGAAAACACCTGATCCCATGCAGAAAATTAACTATTGTTGAAACATCAAGGAATTAACTAACATCAAAAGATGTTTTGTTCCCATGAATTTTGTGTTTACCTTAAATTTGATTTAAAAATTAATTGTTTGTGTGTATGATTCAAAAGAAGAATTTCAGCCAAAGTTTAGAATTACAAATTTCAATCAATAAGTTCTATTTTGCTAATGATAGGAAGTGACTGGCCATTTAACTTTTTCATTAATTTATAATTGACAAATTTACAATTTTTAAGTAAACTTTTGTGATTTGGTTTAAGCTTTTAGATTGGAAAGAATTGAAGTTAATTGCTTATTAAGTGACTAAATGCTCCACCCAATGACTAACAAAGATTTTACGATTATCTTCATTCAGGTGGTGTAGAATTTTTCTAAGTTAAATTAGGTCTTTTTTGGAAGTGTGTTAAATAGAAAAAAGTTTTTTATTTAGATTTCCGTCATTTTAATCCTATATTCCCAGTGGCGATATAACTTGAAACCTTGTTCATTATAAAAAGAAATGGTTTCATCTTAAACTTACAATTATTTTGATTGGTGAATTTTTAGAAATTGCCACCTAAGTAGTAAATTAGGCCAAGCAAAAGTGCAATTTAAATTTCAAAAATTGTTCGAAGAAGTAAATTAGCCTAAGCAATGTGAAGTATGAATATTTAGAAATTGAAACCATAGTAGTATATTATGCCAAGCAAAGTACAATATAAATTTGTAGAAATTGGCCAACCTGGTAAATTCGGCCAAACAAGCTTGATATGTGTTTAACATTACAGGCTAGAATGTTTTCAGGGGAATTAACACTTAATATCCCTGTAAAAATACTATCATGGGGTATGTATCAGTGAGATAGGATCACACTAGTAAAAACATAGTAATAGGTTGAAAGCAATCATCAATTGTCATATGGCTCTCAATAATGAGCAACAGACAATCATTCCATTGTTCCCAAAATAGTGGTAAAAATTCTGCAGAAAACATGAATCAAATTTTTGGCAGAAATCATGAATTCTTTTGAACCTGAAGATTTTTTTTGGGGGTTGATAAAACAAAAGAAAGGTCACCCATAAGTGTTTACTTTTGCTAAACAATTAAACATTACGACAGAATATGCTGGGGCAGTTTGGGAATGATATCTGCTGGATCTTTTCCTTAAGATTCAGTCAGTGGATAAAGGTTAGGGCTTTGAGACAAGTACATACAGAATGGGGCAAGTAAATTAACCTTCAACCAGTTCAGTTGGTAAACAAAAAAATTAATGTAGACAATAAAAAAATAAAAAATAGAAAATAAAATTCAACCCCAGTAAGGACTTAACCAAACACACATAAATCTAATGTAATTTTTGTTCACAGAGTTAGGATTTTTAAACCTTCAACAGTTAAAGCTTAATGAATTTAGATTTGATTCCTTGTTAAATTTAAATTTGTTGGTCCCCTCATGCTAAAAATAATACAGCTTATGTATTTTATTATATTTTTTTGTAAGAAGGCAAATTTGGCATCAATAAAATATCCAGCAATGGCTTTTGACGGCTGTTTGTTTCCCTTCAACCATCCATTTCAGAATTGAAATATTTTGCTGGTATCCCACTGTTCACAAAAACAAGTGCTACATGTAATTTCCAATATCTTTTGGTCCATGGAAGGAAATGCATTATTGTCCCAGCATGCATTGCAGGTCATCGAGAACTTTTTGTATAGAAATCCTGTATTATTTCTAATACATCTGCTAATCCAAAAGAATTCATCCAGGTGGACTGGTGATATTCTAATAAGGCATCTTGACATATGCTTGAAATTGATTTTGGAATATACTTGTTATATGTGGATTCATTTGGAAGATTTTCAAAATTTTTATAATCATAAGTGGGATAATAAAGTGATATTTGTTTAGACATTCGAAAGAAAAAACTAAATTGCCCTAAAAGTCATCATATGTTTATGTGAGATTGGTCCTTAGATATTCCACAGAAAAAAATAAAATAGCCCTGGTCGTTAGATATTCCACAGAAAAAAACAAAATAGCCCTGGCCCTTAGATATTCCACAGAAAAAAATAAAATAGCCCTGGTCCTTAGATATTCCACAGAAAAAAAACAAAATAGCCCTGGCCCTTAGATATTCCACAGAAAAAAATAAAATAGCCCTGGTCCTTAGATATTCCACAGAAAAAAAACAAAATAGCCCTGGCCCTTAGATATTCCACAGAAAAAAAATAAAATAGCCCTGGTCCTTAGATATTCCACAGAAAAAAACAAAATAGCCCTTTGAGTCTTCATATATATTTATGTGAGACTTTTCCATTTTCATCCTAAATTTTGGACAAAATGTTTTAATCCTAAACCTTTTTCATAGATTTTAAGTTTTTTTGTGAATTCTCAAGAGCTTTTGGAAGCATGTCAAGTCAAGAAGACAGATATTGCTTACTAAACTTAGAACACATATCATGGTCTCAGTTCTTTTGTGAAATCTGTTTGCTGGGAACAATTTTTATATTTTCCATGAATTTAAGAGCCCAACCTAATGTGAATTTTCTTACAATATCATGTTCTGATTAAGCCCATAATGGTCATACATACAAGTATACATTGAATTTAATCATAGAAATCATAATCAAAGGAAATCTATTGGACCTAAAACTGTTTATTTATTTTCTGATATTAAACAATTTTGCTTATTACAACAGCCCCCCCCCCCCCCCCCCCCCTGCCGCATCTCGATGGAGGGACCTAGTAATGGTCTGCGTCCATCCGTCACAGTTATTTGTCTTCGCAACTGCTCTGAGACCAATGATCGGATTTCGTTAAAATGTTGTAAGAATGTTAGTCACCAAATGTACTTAATCCTATCACACCGCCATTTTGATTTGACAAATTTTACGGGAGTTATGGGACTTTAATGTTTTTGTGCATGTGAAACTACAGTAACACTTTGTGGACGCACATTTTTATTATCTGACCGCAAAATTTTTGCGGTCGTATATTGGTATGACGTTGGCGTCGTCGTCGTCGTCATCTGCGTCGTCGTCCGAAGACATTTGGTTTTCGCACTATAACTTTAGTATAAGTTAATAGAAATCTATGAAATTTAAACACAAGGTTTATGACCACAAAAGGAAGGTTGGGATTGTTTTTTGGGAGTTTTGGTCCCAACAGTTTAGGAATTAGGGGCCAAAAAAGGGCCCAATAAGCATTTTTCTTGGTTTTCGCACAATAACTTTAGTATAAGTAGACAGAAATCTATGAAATTTTAACACAAGGTTTATGACCACAAAAGGAAGGTTGGGATTGTTTTTGGGAGTTTTGGTCCCAACAGTTTAGGAATTAGGGGCTAAAAAAGGGCCCAAATAAGCATTTTTCTTGGTTTTTGCACAATAACTTTAGTATAAGTAAATAGAAATTTATGAAATTTAAACACAAGGTTTATGACCACAAAAGGAAGGTTGGGATTGATTTTGGGAGTTTTGGTCCCAACAGTTTAGGAATTAGGGGCCAAAAGGGTCCAAAATTAAACTTTGTTTGATTTCATCGAAAATTGAACTATTGGGGTTCTTTGATATGCCGAATCTAACCAAGCATTTAGATTCTTAATTTTTGGTCCCGTTTTCAAATTGGTCTACATTAAGGTCCAAAGGGTCCAAAATTAAACTTAGTTTGATTTTAACAAAAATTGAATTCTTGGGGTTCTTTGATATGCTGAATCTAAACATGTACTTAGTTTTTTTATTATGGGCCCAGTTTTCAAGTTGGTCCAAATCGGGGTCCAAAATTAAACTTTGTTTGATTTCATCGAAAATTGAACTATTGAGGTTCTTTGATATGCCGAATCTAACCGTGCATTTAGATTCTTAATTGTTGGTCCCATTTTCAAATTGGTCTACTTTAAGGTCCAAAGGGTCCAAAATTAAACTTAGTTTGATTTTAACAAAGATTGAATTCTTTGGGTTCTTTGATATGCTGAATCTAAACATGTACTTAGTTTTTTTATTATGGGCCCAGTTTTCAAGTTGGTCCAAATCGGGGTCCAAAATTAAACTTTGTTTGATTTCATCGAAAATTGAACTATTGGGGTTCTTTGATATGCCGAATCTAACCGTGCATTTAGATTCTTAATTTTTGGTCCCGTTTTCAAATTGGTCTACATTAAGGTCCAAAGGGTCCAAAATTAAACTTAGTTTGATTTTAACAAAAATTGAATTCTTGGGGTTCTTTGATATGCTGAATCTAAACATGTACTTAGTTTTTTAATTATGGGCCCAGTTTTCAAGTTGGTCCAAATCAGGGTCCAAAATTAAAGCTAAAAAGGGGGTAAATTATTTTTTTTTTTTGGGGGGGGGGGGGCCAATTCTCCACAGCATATTGTATTACACAAAAGCAAAAAATTGAATATAAATTCAAATCATATGACCAATTCTAAGTTCTTTATTTCAGTTATTCTGTGTCAGAAACCTATTATCTGTCAAATATTTGAAGAAATTTTCAATTGCACAGTATTGCGCAATAGCAAGAAATTATATGTGTGCCCTGTTATCAAAACTTTATTATTAACAAATTCCATTGGAAATTTGCCAATAACTCTAGTTTAATGAACTTCATTGGAAATTTGCCAATATAAAATGTGCTGATGAAGCTTTTTTGTTCATCTCATCTAAACTGCTTTTAAATTATGTATATTTAAAATTTGTCATCCATGACTATGATGTCATTTTCTATATTAATATGTTATGGTGTATTTAAATGGGCTGTTATGGTTGCAAAGTATAAAGAAACGGGGGGGGGGGGGGTTGAAAACAAAATTTAGGGGGGGTAAATGAGAAATTGGGGAGGGGGTAATTTTTTTCTCATTTCATATTTCATAAATTAAAAAGAAAATTTCAACTTTTTTTTAGCAAAAAAAAGGGGGGGGGGGGGTTACAATAAATTTTATTGTTTTTTGGTTTTTTTTTTGGGAGGGGGGGTCAATGTGCAACTTCATAGTGTATTGCACAAAAGCTAAAAAAAGGGGTAAATTATTATTTTTTTTGGGGGGGGTTGCAATTCTCCACAGCATATTGTATTGCACAAGAAGCAAAAAATTGAATATAAATTGAAATCATATGACCAATTCTAAGTTCTTTGATTTCAGTTATTCTGTGTCAGAAACCTATTATGTGTCAAATATTTGAAGAAATTTTCAATTGCACAGTATTGTGCAATAGCAAGAAATTAATATGTGTGCCCAATTTTAAATTTTAAATTGGTTATTTCTGATTTATATATAAAAACAAATAATACTGATATGGTTTGAATAGGTAAATTAAAAATTTTAAAGTTCTTAGACAACATTCATTCTGTGTCAGAAACCTATGCTGTGTCAAATATTTATTCACAATCCAAATTCAGTATTGTATCAAGCTTGAATGTTGTGTTCATAATTGCCCCAACTATTCAGGGTTCGACATCTGCGGTCGTATCTAGCTGCGCCCAGCGGAGCATTTTATTTGTATTGTACTGCAATTTTTTTGTAATCTGTTGATACGGTGCCGCCAATTCAATAATACACATTTTGTATATCTTGTGGAGCTTTGACTTTTCTCTGCGTCGGGGGACATATGGCTATGTGTAGCAATATTTTTTCCATATTCTTGGAAATTTAATAACCAACGAATATGCCTTTTTTCCCTAATCCATGAAAATTGATGCTTTTTAATTGAAAATTTTAGATTTTACACCAATTTGCCCTTTTGTTTGAATTCCTCTTAATCATCAGGAATACATTTTATAAACGTGTACATAGGAAGTGAAAATTTCAGGATTTTTTGATTTGTAAATAGAATTAAGCCATTTTGTTATGAAATATTGATAGAGAAAGAATAATTTAGCTGAGGTTGTGACACAATTGCATGAAGTATAGTTATGACACAGGATATATTTTTACATTGGTAATCTGACTTCAATGGTGAAATGTAAAATTAAGAATTATTTTGCTTTTAATAATTAAATCATCAAAAGATTTCAAAAAATAGTTGAAAAACTAAATTTCAATAAAGTTGCAAAATTATGAAGCAGAAAAATCTTTTGACAATGTAAAATCTGATGGTACGTGAAATTTTAGCAGTTTATATAATTATACCAAATAGGGCAGTATTGTAGCTTTAAATTTTCACTTGAATATGATTAAGGAGGAGATTGTGTTTACACAAACCTAAAATATAGCACAATATATTATCGTCCGTCATATTGAAAACAAATCACCTTACTGCTGGAATTTATTACCTGAAATCTAATTCGAGCATCGACTGCGGCAAGATCATATGTGTGTTCCGTAGAGAATTTTTTTATAATATTACATATTGGATTATATATCGAAGATTGGAAATTAAAGAATGAATTATTGTCACTGAAGCTTCAGAGATGCTAATCGTTAAGATAACGTCAGACTTCTGACCCCTCTGAATAACAATACACACACACAATAGAAAATCTGAAAGCTGACCTATAAAATGTCATATTTGATTTAACTACCCAGGATATTATTAGGTTATCTGATAGGGGGAAAAACTTTGTCCCTTTAAATCAGCTAACACCTGTGTATTAAAGAAGAAGATTAGTTTTATCTATTTTTTTCTTATCTTGGATGAAAAAATGTATAAGAATTGACGAGAGTGATCACAAGATGTACTTATATTTTATGCTAATAATTTATAGATTTTATAGCAGTAAACAGCATGTCATGAATTTGCATTTAAATATACTTGAGTTCACTAGTAGTTACAAAATTCTGTGCAAATTTAAAATGACATATGCCAAATTAGGGTGTTGACATTTCACACAAATATTGGTACAAGACCTGTCAAGTGTTTAATGTGATCTCAATTTCTGTGTCATTCTCAAGTCATTCTGTACAGTTTCTTGAGAGGTCCTTTTGTTTGGACCATTGACATATAATAGTGTTACTGCAATACCATGATATCCAAAACATTTGCGATCCAAATTATTGCATCAAATTGTACCAGTTGGTCAGAAAGTTTTAAATAAGAGGCACACAAATCTTTTTTATGCCATGTCTGTGATTGTGGTCGGGGCATATAGATTTACAGTATCCTTGAGTGACTCAATTATTAGCATTTGGGTTTCAATGACGGAAAAAAGAATTTATTACTGTGGATTCATTATTTTTATTGGGGTAAATGTAAGCAGGATGTATTATGAAACTTTCATATATTTGAAATAATTCTTCAAACAATTTCCTGCCATAAATAAAAGATGGGAATTCTCTGTGCAGGAGGATGGGGCATCCGTGTCTTACACACACACATTCTTTATAATTTCACTCTAAGACTTATTGAAATCTTAAAAAAAGTTGTTACAAAAATTTATGGATTTTGATAAATTCAAGTATTTTAAACAAATATGGATCCATTTATTGTCTTGTCTGCGACGAAAAGTCCCAGAGGCGAGATATAGGTATTACTTTCTGACGGTGGCAGCGGGGACAGTGGCGTAAAGTTTTGTAAAACTTTAATAACTTTGCACATGTAATACCTACAATTATGATTTATGATCCACAAGGTAGCTTATCATATAAGGTTTGCCGCAGTCTTGTGACCTTGACCTCATTTTCATGGTTCACTGACTTCATAAACATGAATTTAAAATCTGCGTCCAAGTTTCGTGGTTAAATCCATTTCTCAGCAACTGTAATACCTAGGCTTACCATATTTGGTCTATAGATAGTTCTTAGTGGGTACATGCCAGTCTGACAACTGGCTTGGGTCCTTGACATCAATTTCATGCTCGAATGACTTTGTCACATCTCCGTGGTTTAGTCCATTTTCTTGGAAACTATAATACCAAGGCCAACCACATTTGGTCTATAGATAATTCTTTGTGGGTACATGCCAGTCTGACACCTGGCTTGGGACTTTGACTTCAATTTCATCTTTGAGTGACTTTGTCAGTTTTTCATGGTTAAGTCCATTTCACAGCAACTAGAATACCTAGACCCACCATATTTGGTCTATAGATAGTTGTTGCTTGGTACATGTCAGTCTGACACCTGGTTTATGACCTTTTGACCTCAATTTAATGCTTGAGTGATTTTGTCACTTTTTCATGGTTAAGTCCATTTCTCAGAAACTGTAATACCTAGACACACTGTGGTCTATTGATAGTTCTTGATGGGTACATGCCAGTCTGACACCTGTCTCTAGACCTTGACCTCAATTTCATGGTTGAGTGACTTTCATCCAAGTTACTTGATTAAGTCCATTTTTCAACAACTGTAATACCTAGACCTATTTGGTCGATTGATAGTTCTTTGTTGGTACATGCCATTGTGACACTTGTCTCTGGACCTTGACCTCAATTGCATGCTTGAGCGACTTTCATCCAAATTTCTTAAGCAACTGTAATACCTAGACCCACCATATTTGGTCAATATATAATTCTTAGTGGATACGTGTCGGAATGACACCTGCCTTTTGACCCTGACCTCAATTTCTTTTAACACATTTTCCTTTGACTTGCAAAATGTCGGGTATCAGATACACATTGTTATCATTATTCTGTGTCCATGTGCATACTCAGGCGAGACATGTAATGTGTCCACTCTTGTATTTTAAAATTTTCTATTCTTTACTAAATATTATTATATGTTGACCCTATCACTGCTCAAGACTATAAACTTTTGCAAATCTATTTTTGAGAACAATCCTTTGAGATGTTGAAATCTTGGGAAAATTTCACATATACTGTAGATTCATCATATTTCTATGGATAAATTGTCAACTGAAACTATCAATTTAAAATTAGATATTCAAGAAAATGTAAATTTCATAATTCTCTGACTGTTATATTAAAATTATGAAACCAAGAAATTTGATATTGTTGAAATTTAAGATTTCCAAGCAACCACAAAAATTGATGCCTATGAAAATAAAATTGTCGACAGTGGTTGATGTGAAAAATTCTACTTAATTATTTAAGAAAGGAAAAATGCTGTCCTTGAATAAAGCTGAAAAAACTCACTACACTTCATACTCCATTCATGTTACAACTCTTTGTCTAATAACGATAATATTATTGCAAATGAATGAAGTTAGTTTTACACTAGCTTATAAGAAGTTTTTGTTCAAATGCATGCACTTGAATTAGGTTCAGTTGAAAATGCTTTTTTTAATCCTTTTTACTTTCAAAAATATTTTCTAATATTAAACAGACATCTTTGTATTGTGTAATATTGTAAATCAGAAAAATTGCGAGAAAAAACAACTCTGACTGGACATTTTTATTTTTTAGGAGAGGTTTGTTGGCAATTTACATGGCGAATGTGGTAAGTATCTTACTTATACCCAATTTATAATGTTGTAATTTTTAGTTTCTGTTTATTTGATGTTCATCACATATTTTGACTCAGATCTCAAGTGACAAATGCCACTTTCTCTCAGTTACATTCTGGCTTCCTCTGCTAATTAAAAACTGCCAGGAAGCAGAGACTGCTTCCTCTTCTGAAGCACCTGAGTCTACCCCCGGTTTTTTGGTGGGACCCATGTTGTTCATATGTTTTTAGTTTTTAATTGTAGTGCATGTATTGTTTTGGTCTTGTCTTCGTTGTTCTCCAGTTTGTCAGTTGTTTCGATTTTCCCCTCCTTTGAATATTCCTTTGGTATTTCTTGCTGAATGTGGCATAAAACTTTAATAGAAATTATGTTTGAACTGAAGCATATACTTTGCAAACCAATGCAAGAGACTGCCCTGAACTTATATTTTTTTTTTGTATATTGTAAAGTTTGCTCAAGAGTGAAAGCCAGATTTGTCTTTTGACTCTAACTTCCTAAATTGCTTTGTGTATATTTGCATATTATGCAGTACCTATCTCCAGTAGGTCCTCTGTTTGATACAGTGCCTTAAACTGGTTCACAGTTGATAGGCCATTTCTAAATTTTTGCTTTATTGATATTTCTTGGCAATGGTAATGTTATGCTATTTCGTCTGTGATATTACCAATAATAAGAATGATGCTAGTTTTGACGCATCATCTGTGTTCCTATTGAGAATAATTTTAGTTTCGACCTTCAAAACTTCTGATTTATTCTTTATAATGTATCTCTCGATTTTTGTCTACTTTGGTAAAATTTGAATGTTGCAAGATTTTAAATGATGATATAATTTATTGAAGAATATTTCTTAACTGAGTTAAATTATGTTAGTGCTCCAAGATTTTATGTTTTGTTCAACCTTATGTATAACATTCCTGATATGATGGTTGCTACAGTCAAAGAAGAGTTTATTGTTCTGCACCAAATGTTATGTCATAATTTCGCCGTATATTATGTCCTATTTAATACGATTGATAGCGAATAAAGAAATTTTTGTTACTGATAAATCGGTAATCTCCTTGTTAAGAATCTGTAGACTTTGCACCGCCATGTTTGTTTTTGGTAAATAAAAGGCTTTGAAATAAGTAGCTATAAAAATCAGAGAAAGCCCGCCCCCAAACATAATTCACTTTTTACCTTCTTGCTGATTACACCATAGGTTAGTATTGTCTCCCGAGCTCTCCTAACTGTCACCTCAGCGATTTAAATGGAGAACTAAATTTGTCATCTTATAAATAAATTATGAGCGAAGATTATACGTTTATAACAGATTGATATTAGAGAATAATGGCATCCTACGATTTCAATTTACAGTCGTCTATAGGTGCGAGTTGCCCTTGGAATGATAAAAATCATGTTGGATGGATTCACTCGAGAAGTTATGCTTACACATTTGTAATTGGTCTTTCACAGCTTATTTCTACAAAATTCATTACTATCTTTATATGAACGACAGGGTATTTTAGAATTTACCCTGCGATAATAATTAGGGGGTTAGGCAGGAAAATGGATTTGACAATTGTCACACAAAATCTTATTTACGCCTTGGTCGACCATGTGCGAATAAATTATAAATAACAATAATACCTGCACTACTGTCAGTTTATGAATGGAACTTAAAAAGACCAGTTTAAAGCTTTTATTGGTTGCGGTTGTTCCATGAGTTTCCTGGGGATTATGTCAATGGTGTCGTGGGTTTTTTTGGTGCATTTATACAAGTTTTCAATTTTCACAAATGCATAATAATTACTTACAAACAGGTTTCTGATTTCAGTGTCAATAGACATTTTGGCATTTATTCTTAATTGACTAGCACAAATTGAAAATGTTGTATTAAAAGAAGTGTCATTTGACGTGATCAAATCAAAAAATAGGGAATTACAGCTCAAATACATATTCTTCTTATATATACAGTTTTTTTCATAAAGAAGTAATTTGACAATTTTGTATGTGTATTATTTAGTTAATTGATAAACATGAGGGTTTAATATCTTATAAAGGATACATAAAAAAAAATTGAAACTTGAATTGTATATTACTATTAAGGAAAATTTAAACAGGAGATCAACCTCTTTTAAGAAATTCTTAAAACTGGGTCATGAGAATTTTTAAAATGTCAATTAGAATTAAGTTGTCTATTTAGAATTTTAAAAAAATGTAAAAGAGATATTTTTTTATAACAAATCTGAAATGTTTACATGTGCATTGTACAATTAAGCAAACCAGTATAGACTAACCATTCAATTTTTTTAATGGGATGACTGGGCAAGACAATCTGAATACAAAGCCTGTGCCAATTTTCACAAGAATCTCTAGGTTTGAATTTGGGGTTGGAAATCCAGGATTTATCATTAATTATTTGAATTTTAATTGTTAATGTTCTTTAAAATAAAGGTAAAAAAGAAACAAAAAATTCCTGAACATCAAGCATAAAAAAAATGCCAGAAAATCGGGCATACAGAGAAACAAGTACTATCTTTAAAAACGATAGGCGACGTAGTGTCCCTGGCTCTATTTATTTCTCAATTCTTATCATATAATAATGTGTAGGTCAGCCATTCTTAGTTGAAATGGCATTTCAAAGATTTTTTTTTAGCAGTACATGTATATATCATACAATGCGAATTTTTATACATAAAATTTGAAAAACAATATTTCAACAATAAAACTACCACCACCAGCATCCACCGACGGGTGTGTAAACGACGGATGACGACATTGGAGATGATGGCATAAATGTAGGCGAATTAAAATATTTAATTTTAAACATAAATTTTCATGTGATAGGATTACACTGTTGTTTTTTTTCCATGGTAAATGCCAGTAAATGTCTTGTCACACCTAAACAGTGTTTGTTCGGTATAAAGTTATGTATTATAGATTTAACGTGGATGTAAGTTTTCCGAGAAGTTTTCAACATTAAATAAAAATGTATTCAGCGGCATAAGATAAAGAGGTATAAATTTGGAATTTAAAAATGTGCATTTTGTTGAAATCCTACCAATCAAACTACATTAAAAAAAAAAGGAAATTGAATTCAAATTAACTTTGTTAAGATTCGGTTAAAATATAATATTATATTATTATTTTATTTTCCTGGATTTTAAAATAGACGAAAATAACAATTAATAAAATTCAAAACAAAACTTTAGAAGATGCACTATGAATAGGTTTCATTGAGAAAATTATACTTTTCACATTTAAAAAATTCAAATTAAATTTGTTAAGTTTTCTACAGTCCCGGGCCTCGATCCGTTTCGCTATCTGTAGCCCAGAAATTCATTTAGTTGAGATCACCAAAAAGGATAAAAAAGGTACTTGAAAAAAAAGGATTTTAGATCATGAATACTGCTTGAACTGCATTCATATAAAAAATATTTTGTAATTAAAAATAATCCATTTTTTACACTTGAATGCAGTTTCTCATGGCATACGATCTATAAATAGAAATATAAATGTACATATACACAGTTTTGACTCAATTCATTGATGCGGACGTAATTGATCCACACTGTGTTGACCCACATCTTTGAAATGCCGATTTTTTAAATCACAGCAATATTTATTTTTTATAATTTTTATTTTTTTTCACATATATAATGTACAGTTTTACATAAACAAATTACATGCTCAATTATTCACTGACTCACACATTCTTTCATACCAAAATGAATATTAATTTCCGATTTGACTAGTATTTTAATTCAACAATGTCAAAGGACTGAAAAAGAAAGAAGGGGATTAATAAAAAGTATATGCATATATTATTCAAAACTGTAAAAACAGCCTAAAAATCATCAAATAATTTTTCATATCTGAGCCATCTTTTTTCAAAATTATATTGTTTCCCATTTATTATGGCTATATATCTATCTATCTTGTAATAATTATAGATTTCAATTTTCAGAGAAGACAAATTTAGATTCTCATTTCTGCATCTTTGTCTGTATATATAGTATTTAAAAATAATTATTAAGAGGTTCTCAATGGTAGAGTTATGCTGAATTTTCCCAAATAAAATTTGACATTTTGAAAAATTTAGTAACACTGAAGTTTTGTCATAAATCCAATTCTCAAAACTTAAGAAAAAATTGTTTACAACATCACATTCAAAAAAGATGTGAACAATTGTTTCTTCTTCTATCTGACAGAAAGAGCAGATAGAATTATCCCTGATTTTTATCATTGATAAATATCTATTTGTTGCTAAAATTCTATGGATAATTCTGAACTGAAACCATTGTAGTTTAGTATCTTTTGTTAAGCTAAAGTTCAATTTATGAATTGATTTCCAATCCAAATCAAATGTATTCAAAGAATATGCCCATTTATCTTTGTATTTCTGTGGTGTTCTGATATCTTTAATAAAATATTTGTAGAACATATTGGCTCCTTTTTCAAAAATTATGATTTTTTCAACATTTTCAGGAATGAATGGCCGCAAAGGAATATTGACTGGATTTAATTGGCGAAGACAGGGCCATCTATTCAAGATTGCATTTCTTATTCCATAAAATAAAGTTACTGGGGGCGTTATGCCATACAAGTCACAAAAATCTTGAAATTCCAGAAAATGACCGTTTTGATCAAAAAGGTCACTAACACAGTATAGACCTTTATTAAACCAATTTTTATAAAAAACAGTTTTGTTGTTAACTTTTATATTAGAATTCTTCCAAATAGGATTTTTCAAAATATTTTCCGTTGTGTTATCTTTATTTAACTGCTGATATTTGGCAAATGACTCAAAAACGTTTTTCCAAAATTTATTACTACATTTAGACCCCAGCTCTGACATATAATAATCACCAAATAATGCAATTTTACTAAAGCTTAAATCAGTATGACTTAATAACAAATGCTTCCATGATGATTCACTCTTAAAGAATCTTCTTATCCATGTAATTTTCAGTGATTTAATAAAAGATTCCAAATGGATCATATCACACCCTCCAGACTCAAAATTCTGAATCATCAAACTTCTTGCAATTTTATCATGACCATTCCAAATATATCTAAATAAAATACTCTCTAGTTTTTTAAGAAATGTATTGTTCGGGTTGGGAATCGCAATAAAGAGATGTGTAAGTATTGGAATCAACAGAGTTTTTACTACTGTTATTTTTCCTAATACACTAATATTTCGCTTTTCCCACTCTTTTACACGTTTTTCCACAAGGTTTATCTTTTTAGCAAAATTAAGCCTTTCAATTTCATCTAAATTTGTATCAAAGGTTATTCCTAAAATATCAAATGGTTCATCAGACCAGCTTAATTTTCTATCTTTACATAATCTTTCATTGCTATGAACCTTAGACCCTATCCAGATTGCTTTAGTTTTATCAAAATTTGGTGTTAAGCCAGAGTATTTTGAAAACTGCTCTAACAAATCTAGAGTTTTTTTCAAACTTTTTTCGGACCCATCAAGAAATATTCCTGTATCATCTGCATATTGAAAAAGCCTGTATTCATGGTTCTTGATATTGATGCCCTTTATATCTTTGTTATTTCTAATCAAAATCCCCATTATTTCAACACACAACAAAAAAAGATAAGGGGATATGGGATCACCTTGTCTACAACCCCTCCCAATGGAAAAAAATTCAGAAAAGTTACCACATTGTAAAACACATAGATTAATTTCATTGTTTAATGTTTTTATATAATCTATAAAACAATCGCTAAAATTGAAGAAGTGCAATACTTGGTATAAAAACCTCCAAGACACAGAATCAAAGGCTTTTTCAAAGTCAATTAGCAACAATAATCCTGGGATCATCCATTCCTCTGTGGAATGTATTATATCATATACTAGCCTTGTATTTTCGCCTATATATCTTCCTTTCAAAAATCCTTTTTGATTTTCATGAATAAGTTTATCGAGCACAGATTTTAGTCTTTTTGCCAAACATCCAGATAATAATTTATATGTTATATTAAGAAGAGATATTGGACGCCAATTTTTTAAAAATTCTCTGGGTTTATCCCCCTTGGGTAGGATAGTAATTACCCCTTGTCGTTGAGTGATTGATAATTTTTTATATTTAAGTCCATAATTGAACGAGCGAACAACAAAATAGCCAATATCACGCCAAAAAAATTTAAAAAATTCAGCTGTATATCCATCTGAGCCTGGAGATTTGTCATTTTTCATATTTTTTAATGTTTCTGAAGCTTCTTTAAATGTTATTTCCCCTTCGAGAGATTCTGATTCTATTCTATTTAATCTAGGTATATCATATGAATTCAAAGTGACATCTAAGTCAACAGCATACAGAGAATCATCTCTACTTTTATAAAGATTATTGTAAAATATTTTAACTTCATTTAAAATTTGATCCTGTTGAATTATTTTTTCACCTTTTGTATTCACCACTTCTGTTAAAGTTTTATTTACATAGTTGCGTTTCTCAAGAGCACAGAAATATTTTGATGGTTTTTCACCATTTTCAATCCAATTTACTTTAGATCTGAGGATTGTACCCTTTAGATCTTCTTTTCTTAATTGTTCTAGTTCTGTATTAATTTCTATAAGTATTTCAGAAACTAAATCAGATTGTCCCTTGTTAGTTATTTCCTCTAGGAGCTTTATTTGTCTACTTAATGACATTTCTTTCTCTTTCTTTTCTCTCTTAATTTTAGCAGAGAAAGGAATTGACATACCCCGTATTTCTAATAAAAGAAGTTCTAAAAACATTTGATCAGAAACAGTAAATTCAATATCTCTATCATCAATGTCTTTAATAGAATCTCTATTGTAAGGAAAAGCAGCATATTTTCCCTTGGCATCAGAGATTATATCTTTAATTTTAGAAATATATTCTTTATTTTTTAATAATTGATTGTTAAATTTCCAGAAGCCTCTACCCTTTGTGAAATCTGAAATGTTCAGTTCTAATTCAATACACGAATGGTCAGTTCTGTATCCTGGATGTACATCAACTTTGCCTACCAAGGACATGAGTTCTTCAGAAATAAGAAAAAAATCCAAACGTGCCTTTTTAATTGGTTTTCTTTTAAACCAGGTAAATCTTTTGAAAGATGGATTTTTTACTCTCCACGGATCCTGGAGATTAAGTTGTTCCTTAATTTTTAATACTTCATCTCTTGCTTTAGGATTATTCAAATTCAGATAGTTATAGCAATCTAATTTAAAGTCTTGTATAAGATTCCAGTCACCACAGAAAATAGTAAAATCTGTGTCAAAATTATAAACCTCATTTATCAAATTAGTGTAAAAATTTGGATTATCTTGGTTTGGACCATATATATTAACAAGAGTTAAAGTAAATCTTTTAGCAATTTCTATTTCAAGAATAATAAAATTTCCCTCTCCATCTGCTCTCTCCTTTAGAATTTTAAATTCAAAATTATTATTAAATAAAATAGCTACACCTCTTGACATAGAAGTACCGCCACTTAAATAAATATCATAGCCCCATTGTGCTCTTATATATTTGTAATCCTTATTCTCAAAATGAGTGTCTTGTAAACAGTATATTGAACATTTTTTTTCCCTGAGGAATTTGAATACATCTTTTCTCTTCATTTTATCCCCTAATCCTCTACAATTTACACTCAAAATTTTAATATTATCCGCCATATTCATAAAAAATTGTGTTTTCATTAAAACATTTTTTTTTTTCACTCTCATACAAACATTCATACATAAAACAATACAAGTATTCCAGCATACACATTTTCATATAAATTGTTTATTAAGTACATACAATGCCCCATATTAACATACACATTTTCATAATAATTGTTCAATTTCGTGTATTAGCCCCTTTAAAATATTTATCTTGTATATATAATTTTCCACAGCCAAAATACCCATAATAATATTTATACATGTATCAATTCTGGTCAGTTAATATTTAAGGTTTAATTTCAATGGTTCTTAAGAAAGACTTAATTGATAAATTACACAATATAGATCTTTAACTTATAACCTCTTTCTCAAAAAAAAAAAAAAAAAAAGAGGGGCATTCCTTATGGCAGTGGCCCTCCAGTTACTTTCGTAATATAAAATATAAAGAAAAGCAGTTAAAAAAAAAAAAAAAAAAAAAAAAAAAAAAAAAAAAAAAAAAAAAAAAAAAAAAAAATCCTAATAAGCTTGTATTACACATAGACATGTTTCTTTTCTTTTTAATCAATCAAATTACCTGAAGTCTGTATAATCATTTAAAACTAGTTAAAGAAAGATAACTCTAGAGTTATCAATGATTCTGCTAAAAAAAAAAATTTTTTTTTTTTTTTTTTTTCCCCAAAGACTGTTTATGTTTCTAACATTTCATTATTTCTGCATAAAACCTAAACCTTTCTTCTTTCCTCTATTTACTTTCACTTCTAAATTTGTAGCAATGGTAAATAGCTTAATTTTACTTGTACCTAAAAGCATGCATTTACCTTAATGCAAATTAAATAATCATATTTTTTTTCTTTAACTAAGTATACAATAACAGCACTGCATATATACATCATTATTTTGTAATAAAATAGTATAGCATTTCAGTCATATTTTTATTTGCACTGTTTGTAATACCTATGTTATACAACCATACTACATGTATAATGCTATTCCTGTTCTATAATGGAGAATGTTCATAAATTGCTCACAATTACCTGTATTGTGTTCAGGCTCAAGAACATAAATTTTGTTAAAATATAACTCTTATGTGTATAAAAATGAACAAAAGTAGGGCAACTGTCATAAAAACTATCCATCTCTACTATATTATAATGTTTTTCATTTCTAAAGTAGTTTTCAATTATTATTATTGTTAGAAAATTTATATATTTTTTCCTAAAGGTACCTATCATCTGAGTCATAAATTTCTATCGTTTTCACAAAGCTGCAAGGCAGCAGCAGCAGGGACACCAGGGTATGTGCTGCTGCCCACAGCTTTTCATTTCATACATTCTGGATGTATCAGTTTAGAAGAGAGAGAACATAATCAAAAAAAATATGTTTTGTACATGTATATCTCTTTGAAATCAAATATATCAATTAATTAGAAGGCTGTGAAGCGACAGCAGCAGTGATTTTGCAGTATGTGCTAAAGCTCCATGGACTTGTGTAATTAATATACAACTCTCTTGTTGGGCTATAAGATACAATTTAAATATCTTTATATAATATTTTGGAGAAGAAGAAATAATAAAAAAAAAAAAAAAAAAAAAAAAAAAAAAAAAAATAAAATGGGAGGGGGGGGGGGGGATTAGTTATTCAAATATGTATCTCAAATCTCTACATATTACAAGTTTGTTGCCTTTTTATTGACACACATTACGTAATGTTTTACAATTCAGCCTAAATTTACATATAAATTATCTTCTACATTTGAGTGTACATAGCATAAAAAAGTACAAACATAGCAAATAGAAAATATTGTTGTGTTTTCATAGAAAGAACAAAATCATATACATTATACAATCAAATTTATTTTTCTTCATTTCCATTTCCATTGTTGTCGTCTTCCACATCATCCGGCATTTCGTCAGGGTCGAACTCATATTTCTGCCATCCCTCCTCTGCATTTTTACGGTACTGTAGGTAAACATCTGAGTTAGTTTCTTTTAGATATGTTTTCATTCCTTCTTCTCTACAGCAATATTTATTAACTAATTAGAATTGTTGACCTTTTGAATGTCGCTTTTTTTATAGTTTAAAAAAAAGGAATAAAGTAAAACTGTGAAAAGTGATAGCTTTTCAAAAGCAGAGGTTCGGGCACATTTGACCGATATTAGAACATTCGCGTCAAATGAAGAATGATATTCGAACATCACCATTTTCTTCAATGTTATCCAATCACACGGCTGCAAATTTATCACATGCGGTCTAACTTGTTATGGGAAAGCGTCTCTTTAGTTAAATAGGTCAAAAGCGAGCTTATACAACTACGTCGAAAACTACCTGAACATAAAAAGAACAAGCTGAATTTGAACTCGCAGTGTTTCAGCTCTATTAACAACAAACAACAACAAACTGCCCAGACCACTTGGTCACCCATCAAGAATGAATAATTTACATAATTAGAAACGGAATATTTTCCTGGAGCAAGAATTGATAATTATCCTAAATGACGTGTTTAGTACATGTAATTGTAGGTATTTCAAGAAACATTTTTCTTTATGTGTGGAGATATAATCTTAGATTTTGGTTAAAAGTTAATTTAAAACATGCCTTTGCATAAAATGACATGTTAGTATCTGACATATATTTAGTTTTTAGACTGAAAAGTTTAATTAATTGATTATTTTTCATTACAGGTAATTGTTATGAAATATTTAACAAAACTGATATTTTTCTCTGAATTAAACTTTTGAGGTCACATTAGGGGTGACTAGGGGTTTAGGTACAAGGATACACTGGAATCTTTGACTAGGGGTTTAGGTACAAGGATACACTGGAATCTCTGACTAGGGGTTTAGGTAAAAGGATACACTGGAATCTTTGACTAGGGGTTTAGGTACAAGGATACACTGGAATCTTTGACTAGGGGTTTAGGTACAAGGATACACTGGAATCTTTGACTAGGGGTTTAAGTACAAGGATACACTGGAATCTTTGACTAGGGGTTTAGGTACAAGGATACACTAGAATCTTTGACTAGGGGATTAGGTACAAGGATACACTGGAATCTTTGACTAGGGGTTTAGGTACAAGGATACACTGGAATCTTTGACTAGGGGTTTAGGTACAAGGATACACTGGAATCTTTGACTAAGGGTTTCGGTACAAGGATACACTGGAATCTTTGACTAGGGGTTTAGGTACAAGGATACACTAGAATCTTTGACTAGGGGATTCGCTACAAGGATACACTAGAATCTTTGACTAGGGGTTTAGGTACAAGGATACACTGGAATCTTTGACTAAGGGTTTTGGTACAAGGATACACTGGAATCTTTGACTAGGGGTTTAGGTACAAGGATACACTAGAATCTTTGACTAGGGGATTAGATACAAGGATACACTAGAATCTTTGACTAGGGGTTTAGGTACAAGGATACACTGGAATCTTTGACTAGGGGTTTAGGTACAAGGATACACTGGAATCTTTGACTAGGGGTTTAGGTACAAGGATGCACTAGAATCTTTGACTAGGGGATTAGGTACAAGGATACACTAGAATCTTTGACTAGGGGTTTAGGTACAAGGATACACTGGAATCTTTGACTAAGGGTTTCGGTACAAGGATACACTGGAATCTTTGACTAGGGGTTTAGGTACAATGATACACTAGAATCTTTGACTAGGGGATTAGGTACAAGGATACACTAGAATCTTTGACTAGGGGTTTAGGTACAAGGATACACTGGAATCTTTGACTAGGGGTTTAGGTACAAGGATACACTAGAATCTTTGACTAGGGGATTAGGTTCAAGGATACACTGGAATCTTTGACTAGGGGTTTAGGTACAAGGATACACTGGAATCTTTGACTAGGGGATTAGGTACAAGGATACACTGGAATCTTTGACTAGGGGTTTAGGTACAAGGATACACTGGAATCTTTGACTAGGGGTTTAGGTACAAGGATACACTGGAATCTTTGACTAGGGGTTTAGGTACAAGGATATACTGGAATCTTTGACTAGGGGTTTAGGTACAAGGATACACTGGTATCTTTGACTAGGGGTTTAGGTACAAGGATAAACTGGAATCTTTGACTAGGGGTTAGTTACAAGGATACACTGGAATCTTTGACTAGGTGTTTAGGTACAAGGATGTACTAGGATCTTTGACTAGGGGTTTAGGTACAAGGATAAACTGGAATCTTTGACTAGGGGTTTAGGTACAAGGATACACTGGAATCTTTGACTAGGGGTTTAGGTACAAGGATAATTTGTAGCATGATTATTTTTTCAGCTATCACAATGAACAATCCTTGTTTTTAAAAAATAAAAATATCAGTAATATTATTCTGATTTTCACAACCCTTTCTTACATTTTTTTTGTTTTTACTATTTATATACAAGTGTGAGAGTCGCATATTTTCATCTTCATCTGGACTTACATCTTCATCAAGAATATCAAAAGGCCATCCATACAATACTAAGTACATGCATATAAGTGCAGAATTATCTCTCATAATAACAAACACTCTGAGCCTGAGTCCAACCAATTTATTTTGATTTGTTTTCATTAAATTTACAATAGATAAGATGTTTGAATTGGAATATTTGAGATAATTTGTTAATTACATGCAATTCTAATTAAAGGCGACGGAGACCTTATTCAGGATGTTTGTGGCGAGAGGATGGGTGAAACCTGTTCCTAATGGTGAGGTAAGTATCGTTAGGACTTAATTTAGGGCTTGCATTTAATGCATGAACAAAGATTATAATGTGGTATTTTTCTTATCACAACCTTTATAAGCCCTTGTGCCATATATGATTGCAGTCTGATCAAGGGTGTTATATGAAAAAAGACACATATATTTCTAGCCAAGCAAGTGAAATTCCGAAAAGGAAAAAATAGGTATGGGATGAAGGTTCTGAACATTGTCGGAGATATGATAAATTTTAGCAGCACGTTATTAGTCCTCTGAGGTATTCTTGCAAAATGACGTAGAAAATACTTTATGTCTGTAGTTTTATCATCATGTAAAATTAAGCATTTATTTTTAGTAAGTTATTATATTATAGATTTATTTATATCATGATGCCATAAAATGTAACCAGATATCTTGAATTTATCATATTGATCTTTGCACCACAAGGTCAAATTCTTGAAAGACCTCCCCCTCTAATTTACATTTTCAGAGTATTGGGATATAAATACATGTAGGATATACCCCCCCCCCCCAATAGAGCTAATGCCCTCATTGGTATATTGACTACATAAATATTATACTAAGCCATACAAATATTGGTAGGGTAGCAAGAATGGCTGAACTGGTAGGGTATTTAAAGTTTTTATTGCAGTTAAGATATTTCGGATACATTTGTAACTTACAAATTGTTCCAATTGTTTTAATGCAAAAACCAAAATTATACATTAAAAAAAAAAGAAGAATTTGGTAACTTTTATTTGGTAAACGTATACTCTTTCGAACTATACTGTTCCTGTAAAAAGCCACACAAAAGCATGGTTATCATTTTCCGAGAAATTACTTTGAACATTTGATCACAAAGTACTATAAATTTGGAAATCGATCATTTATTACTGTAAATCCCAGAGGAATAATGATAATGCAAAATTAATAAAATGCATTCCGATACATAAAATAACATTACCAGAAGGAAAAATTGAAATATGAGTTTCAATTATTGGTTTGTACATTCACATTTTTCACATTAATAAAAATATCACATTAATTGACAAATTTGCAGATAGTGCAACATAACGTTCAAATTTTTTGTAAAAGAAACCTGCCATTTTCTTTAATAGTACCTAGCAAAGATAGGTAACTCTGGTTTTTTATGAATATCTTCAATTTTGAAGATAAAGTCTGCTCCCTCATCAGTTACAGAGATGAGAATTGCTGTCAAATTTGTCTCAAAAATTTTCCAAAGAAAAAAGAATGAGTCATTTTCTTTGTCTTGGAGAGTTAAAAAGGATTTACAGGAAATTGCACGTCAATTTCCCACTTTGTACAGCACATCTAATTTGACCAGATGTTTAATACTTTCTCAGCTAAATCCCCCTATAATTATATCGATGGTATTCTTTGTTCTAGAAATTGGGCTTGTATCATTGCATTAGAAATGAATTGGAAGGGTTCCCTGTATTAATTTAAATTTATTTGCAGATCTGTGCACACTTTACATTTCTGTCATAATTGCCAAGAAAGGAAATTATATAGTATTCAATAAAATGGACATGCAAGTTTTCAGAGCTGAATTTGATAATTGTCGTGGTTTGAATAATCAGGGAATAGTGAAAGAGTTGGAATCAGAAAGCCCTTACTTTAAGTTGAGATTAATTTTATTCATTTACATGCCATTAAATGTGTATATATGAAGCAGACTTTTTTTTTTAAAATGACTTCTTTTTAGTCTATTAATTAACTCACATTTTGTGTAACCATTCAAAATTTTTGTTTCTAATTTCAGTACAATTTGTGACTTAGTGTGGTATTGAAAATTGTGTTTGTTTACGATTTTGGTGTTTTTTGTTGAATTTTTAACATTATTATTTTCTGTTAGTGTTTAATGGAATGTTGCTCCTCGTTGAGATTTTTTTTCGGTCTACAGAAATATTGTGGCCTTTAAGTTTGCCACATGCTTGCATTTTCATACATTTCAATTTTTCTTGAAGAAGTCTGTACTCTATCATATATCATAAAAGACATTTTTCTTGACCATGGCAGCAGTGAAGTCATTTTGGGCATATCCCTTCCTTTCTTGTACAAGTTGTAGTTTAGCTGCTTATAAACTTGTAATAGTCCTAAGTAAATTAAAATGGACAAAGTTCATCTTTTCTTGCACATGTACATCAGTCCTTAGTCTGTCAAAACACATATCCCTTTCTTTCTTGTAAATATTTTGATTGATTAAAACAAGCATGCCCCTACCTTTCTTGTACAGTAAGTAGTGCTTGTCAGTAAAAACAAGACATGACCCTTGCTATCTTGTAAGCTAGTAGTGAGTAGTCAGTCAGAACAAAGACATGTCCCTTCCTATCTTTTACATGTAGTAGTTCTTAGTCAATAAAAAAGATTACCCTTCCTATCTTGTACAGGCAGTAGTGCTTAGTCTGTCAAAACAATTCATGACCATTCCTGTCTTGTACATGTAGTAGTGCTTAGTCGGTCAGAACAAGACATGACCATTCCTATCTTGTACATGTAGTAGTGCTTAGTCAGTCAAAACAAGACATGACCATTCCTATCTTGTACAGGTACTCATTCTTAGTCAATAAAAAAAGATGACCCTTTTGTACAGGTACTAGTGCTGAGACAATCAAAACAGACCTTCCTTTCTTTCACAGGTAGTAGTGCTTAGACAGTATAAACAGACCTGACACTTTCTGTCTTGTACAGGTTGTAGTGCTTAGTCAATCAAAACAGACATGTACCTTTCTTTCTTGTAGTAGTGCTTAGTCGGTCAAAACAAAACACCCTTCCTATCTTGTACAAGTAGTAATTCTTAGTCAATAAAAAAAGATGACCCTTTCTATCTTGTACAGGAACTAGTGCTTAGACAATCAAAACAGACACGGACCTTCCTTCCTTGTACAGGTACATGTAATAGTGCTTAAACAGTCAAAACAGACATAGACCTTTCTTTCTTGTACAGGGAGTAGTCAGTCAAAACAGACCTGACATTTTCTGTCTTGTACAAATAATAGTGCTTTGTCAATCAAAACAGACACGTACCTTTCTTTCTTGTACAGATAGTAATGATTTGTCAATCAAACAAGACATGGACCTTCCTTTATCGTACAAGAAGTAGTCCTTAGTTAATCAAAAACAGAAATGGGTCTTATTTTTGTGTTCATGGTGGAGTCCTTAATCAGTCCTTAATGCACATCCTTTATGGTAATAGTCCTTCAGAAATTAATTATTGAATGATGTTTCCCCTTCATCAAAGGAAACTGCATGGATTCTTATAATGATTTGTTGATTTTTTTTAAAAACATTTTTAAAGTAAATTACATGGTGAACATCATTAAAATTTCCAGATGGAAATAAAAACGATGATTTAATTAGAGTAAGGTCTTTTGACTTCAAAAGACGATATACTGCATAATCAGAATATAATTAGATATTTTAAAAGGAGTGTCCATCCAAATTTTCATTTCATATAAAGAATTATGGGGGATGGCTTAATCTTATATTTGTTTAACCAAATTTTGTGTGTTTTTTTCTAGAAGTGTGGGGATACATCTGAACTGTGGTCAATCAAATATCTTGAGAAAATTGATAAAACAGTTCAAATAACAGATTGATTTTTAATTACCGGTACCTTGTAGATTTTCCAGTGCGATAAATTTGGTTAGATGTTGGGTGAAGTAGAGTGGGAGGGTGGGCGACTACATTCAGTGGTGAAGAGAAATCTGGTTTAATTTGCTGTCAATTAGACAAATTCTTGTTATAAGTTAAAGTTTTAAATGATAAATATGGAAAAAATGTGGCTGTTGGTTTTGCTATGTTTGGCAGGCAGTTGGATCGCTGGGTTGGTGGGCTGCTTCAAGCAATGATAAAGGAAAATCGAATTCACACTCAGATTGACAACTTCTTCCTTACATTGATTATTGACTAACTTTTGTATGGAAATTTTTGATAAAATTGAACCTGTTCATTAAAAAGCATGAAACATACACTGATACAGCATTGGATATTGGGATAAATACATGTCCGTCAACAATTGTTGTTAGTGCTCTCAATTCTACATTTCTCAACAGATTTCAACTAAATTTATATGGAAGGTGTATATGGGTAATGCCTTGATCAATTTCGAAAACGAGCGCTATCGGGTAATTTTTGTGAGAGTAACTGCCCTTGACTGAGTTTTTCCCTATCAACTTGTTAGTGCGCTAGATTCTACATTTTTTTATCCATTTTAACCAAGTTAATGTAGAAGTTGTATATTGACAATTCCCTATCAGTCAGTTGAAATATTTTTCTGTTTTCTACAATATATATGCAGCGGGGCCCTTTGTGATGATCACTTCACAGTATTCTAGTTAACAATACAGAACCTGGATGCAATTTAAGGCCTCCTTTTCATTTCATGACTGATGTGATTCATACAATGTTTACTTGGGAGATGAGGGTTCAAGCTGAATACCCTGAAACAAATAGCTATTGGAGAACCTAATAGGGTTTACATGAGCTTCAGTCAGCAATCTTATACAAATTTAGAATGAAGCTCATATTTATGTAAAAGTTGTATATTGTGAGGAAATAAATCTGTTGCCAATCTTCTCAATATATCCAAGATTTGTATACCACCTGAAATAATGCATTTCTGCTGGGGCATTTTGTTCTGAACAGTATGAAAGATGACTTGTAATGTCCTTGAATTTTAACTTATGCGTTAGGGGGAAATATTTTGATTTGTAAGTCGTTTGGAGTACAAGGAAGTGACCTTCTGAAAATTCTTGCCGAACCCTTGTTGTCAAAAAGTAAGAATTGATATTTAGCTCACCTGGGTCACTGTTGCCATAATTTAAGATCTTCTTGTCTGAAACCACTTAGCCAATTGGAACAAAACTTCAGCAGTAATGGTCCTTAAGTTGGCCTCTTTCAGAATTTTTCCTATGACCTGGACTGCCATCCAAGATGGCTGCCACAAGCAAACTTATTTTAACAAAGGACCTGATTGGAAAATGTACTAAGATCTTCTTGTCTGAAACCATTTGGAACCAAACTTGCCAGCAATGATGGATATTATGTTACCTCCTATGGGTAACTTGGTCAAGGGAGATAACTGACATTGACTTTAAAAAAGAGAAAAAACAAACAAAAAAAGAGGAAAATAAAGAATAATAATTAAAATAGACAAAATAAAAAAAAAAATGAAACAAAACTAAATAAACTAAACATAACAAATTAAAAAATAAAAAAAGGATGAAAATACCCAATACTGATGAGATATCCAATAATTATTTTCAACTTGAAAATTGACCTAAATGTGTTTGAGATATTTGCAATTGACTGTGTGTATTCAGAATAAAATATTTCAGTTTGAATAAACAAACAAACATAGAATTTTTTTAAAATAAACATCAAATAATCCAAACGCAGAAATGCAATCTTTTTCTCAATAGAAAATGATGTCATTAGGTTGGATAATTTGCCTATTATTTCATATGTCAGAAACACCCATGGGAATCCTGCTATTATCTCATATTAAAGTTTTTCCTTGGAGTATTCTGGAGAAAAAAGTTAGAGTCTGGCATCCCATAAATCATTTAAAGAAACTTAAAATACTGAATCGAACCCGCCTGGGGGCCGTAAACTAGACTACTGCATTGATTTTAGTATTATTGATAAAGTGTCATCTCTAAATAAAGATTCTGCTGATTTGCCGACTATTGTCAGAGTTTGCTTACTACTGAGCTATTGTGAATCCCTGGTCGAGTGTTCAATACAAAATCATGTAACTTTGGTACTGCAATTTTAATTAATCATAACACTTAAGCTAACTCTTCTCAGACTTGTATTGAGATGATCGTTGAACATTATCGTAGGCACGGGACCCTTTACAAAAAGTTGCATCGATCAGAGAAAAACAAATAAATACGTGTCAAGTGTCACGTTGGTAAATCGGAAATGCTTGGCATGTTTGATAGGGTCATCGGACACACCAATGCCAACACTTCATACGTTAAGCATTGTTTGGTTTTGAACGAATATGTAAAATATCGACAATATTTCTTTTTTAATTAAGTGCTATTTTCATTGTAACAGTAGACGAATTAAGATTGCTTTATGTAAGAAATTATCAGAATTTATACAAAATCTATATTGCAATTTATTTAACTGAAGTCAAATCGATGTTTTAAATGTTAATGCTTAAATACTATTGACGTTTGTAACTTTCTGCAATTTATCAAAATGTATACAGTATGTGACATATTGATGTATCCATTTTTAATTGTCATTGGGTTGTTAATAACAAGATAGGGAGTAATTATCTCCCCAGTCCAATATTCATTCACAAATTGTAATCAGGTCAATTTTTAAGGGTTTCTGTGCAGCATTTTTAATATGTATTAAAAAGATGACAGTCACTTCAAATATTCAAGGGTTTTTTGAAAAAGTGAGTCATGAGGTAGATACTCAGTATCTGAATTAGCTTTCGCTTAGAAATCAGTTTATGCTCTCTCTCTGTCAGGGTTGTATTTGTAAAATATTTTTCCATTTAATTTTTTTTTTTACAACATTTAAATGTTAAAAATAGTGGTTTTTGTTAATATTTTGTCTATGACAAACTGACAGTACTATAAATTGCTATCCGAGAAGATATTAATACGTGTTCAGTATAGTTTGAAGGTTTAGAATTCATTGTAACAGTAGATACACAATTTATCACCCTGTCATTCCCATTATTATATATATAAAGGAATTAAACAATTTTTCTATATACGGTGACACTTTTATTTTAAGCGTTTTGTGTTAAAAATCTCATATAATTATCCAAATATCCGCAGTGATTTTCAGGATATCAGATATACCCCGTAGGCTATGTGTTTTTTACTTTTTGACATGTGGTATTAGCTTATTAACTCCTGGCATTTTGGAATGTGAAATGTTTGAATCTGTTACATGTCAAAGAGTAATTGATGCCAGGCTTAATTAGAATTGTTTCCTCTATTTCTTAAAACAAAATGGGTTTTAGGTACATGAAAACCTGGTTACAAATAGATTTCCGTGTTCAGCACTGTTTGTTTAATTTTAAAGATTTTGGGGGTGGTAGAGGGGGTGGGGGGAGATTTGGGATAGGTGAATGGGGTTTTGAACCTTCAATTTGATTGGATAAGAGTGAACTTTAAACACAAATGATAAAACTTGTTACTTAAAAGTACTTTTTCACTCACTATTAAAAGGAAAACAAAATTTAATGTTAATGGTTCATTTAACCCATGTAATAATGGAATTATACAAAAATTATTGGAAATGCATTTTCATCTCTTATGTCGATGTGAAGCCTTCAAGTGTGATCCCCTAGCTCATAACTAACGGGTCCTACTTTGTGTATACTATGTACTTCATAAACCAAGTTCTCAAAGAAAGATAGGATTTTCACATTTTGCAAGCATGGATTAGACATATTCTGAGAGTCAAAATGTTTCAAAATTTTGAAAACAAAACTTTTGAGCTTTCAGGTGTTGAAGTCATACTATATGAGAAAAATCTCATCTTTTTAAAATTTTGGGGCATTTTAGCATTAGATATAGGCAATAATTATTACTACAAAAAGGAGAAAAAAGGTACAGTAAATGTTTTTGTTTATATTATGCAGACCTTATAATAATTCAATATCATGGAATTCTATGTGACTGTCATACAAGTGAGAGGTTTAGCTAGCTATAAAACCAGGTTAAATCCACCATTTTCTACATAAGGAAATGCCTGTACCAAGTCAGGAATATACATTCGTTAGATGTGTTTTTGAGCTTTTGATTTTGCCATTTTACAATGACTTTCTGTTTTGAATTTCCCTTCGAGTTCGGTATTTTTGTTATTTTACTTTTTAAAGATTTTATGGAAAAATGACTAATAACAGGTAATGTCAGAAACAGTTATTAAGTGTCAACATCTACTGCACAACCTTTGAATTAAGATTATGTTGAGCTTGGCAATTTTTTTTTATAGAAATTATGAAAACAATATAATCTTGGAAAGTCAGACTTTAGGAATTAATAGGATTAATTAAAGAATTGGCAAAAATGATGGCCATTATAATGAGTGAACACATTCTAAGCAATACCAATAATTGGGGTTAGTTATGAATGTATGTAATTTATAACTTAAAGTGCAATTACATGTGGGTCAGGTGTCACTTTTGTTTGTTGTTAACAGAATTTTGATGTTGTATAAAGCAGGAAGTTAATTTGTCTTGTCATTAATACCAGTACTTTGACTTTGGTTTGATATAAGGTGTTTATAAACAATATTGTACTTTATGTACTAACATTTCCTGCATTGTTTTTATACAGATCATGGGAATCATGTTATTTTTTTTGCTACATGAAATTTTAAAAGGTGGTAATTCATTTGCCATTTCAAGGTTTTTAAAGCAATTCCCCTAAAACCAATACAAGCTATATTGCTATATTAATCTGATATGTCAAATAACCAGACCCTTCCCCCCCAAAAAAAAAACAAAAACAAAAACAAAAACAAAAAACAAAAACAAAAAACAAACAAGAAAAAAACCAAAAACAAAAAACAACAAATAAACCAGATATAAGCGAAACACAATCTCAGTCTATGAATCTGGATTTTTAGTACAACTTGTCCTAAAATGTGATATGATCAATGAGAAGTATTCAATTACATTAAGTGAAGGGGAGATAATTTTTACCATGTAAGCATTTAATTAATTTATATGATTGGTTCTCATCTTATGAGCTTTTTCGCACTACGTGTAGTTATAACTACATATTAGAAATAAACTACCGAATTCAAATGATAAAAATAAATAGAATTATTTCAAGTGTTGAGGTGTTGCGTGGTTTAAATTGTAAATTCAAAAATTATTGCAAAGTTTTTATATTAAAGTGCAAAAAATGCAGGATGACATTTAAAAATGTCGGTCATTAAATTTTGTAAGTTGCATTCTATCAAAACTCATATGTTTTCTAGAATTTGCAGTTGAAAGGTGTACTCAATATTTTTTGAAGATAGAATAATTAGGCCATTCATTTAAGAAATCTTAATTCATTTTTAAATTTAGATTGTTGTAATAAATCAACGTAACATGAATAATTAAGTTCTATCCTGGTCAAAATATACATTTGTAGTGTAACCAAACCATCGTTACTGAACTCTGTATAAACCAGAAACTGAACCTTTGTAACAGAAGTTCCAATGCATTAGGTTTATATGTTTTATATTAAATTAACCTGTGTAATCTGAACACCTGTCTAATTCCAGCACACTCTTTATCCCAGTTTACACAGGTTTTACAGTATTTGTTGATTGAAAACTTCTTTTGCCATTTTGTGCTGGTGTTGTATCGGCTGGTGATTATTGTTGAAAGTGTCTTTACTTTATCTGTATGATGATGTCTTATTGATGCATAACCCATATCCTTTGATTTTAACATTTGTGATTGAAAAAAAAAATTGTGGCATATCTGAAAACAAGGGAATAAAACTTAAGATGTTGCATTGTAATGTCCAATCAATGATTTAAGTAAATCTTGCACATTATCGATGATTTACACTTTTCTAATTTTTAAGCTTATCGACTTTACATGAAGTAAATGTTATCTTTTAGCTATAAATTCCAATTACAGTTTCTGACGGTTTTGTGAATGTAATTGCATAACTTGATTATGTTGTTGGATATTAGATAATCAGCGCGGGACAATAGTTCCATCAAATTACGGAGAGATTTAAGATAATCAGATCACCTAATAAATCCCTTTAAATTACAAACCATTTTCTTTCTCCTGGCAGATTCATTTCTAGTTTAAATTAACAGGAAGTTTTCCAAGATTAATAAATAATGAGTTTTTGTGAAATTTGTTGTTTTGATGCAAAACTCTCCATTCATGAAAAAAAAATATGATTTTTTAAAAAATAGAATCAATAATGGGTACCATTACTAGAAATAAACTGACGGGCATATGGCCGTCTTCATATCAGACTATAAAATATAGCTGCAATTTTCTGCCATGGTTGAAAAAAATTTTGTTTGTTTTTGTACTCAATGCTTGGGGATTTGAAATTTGCCTAGCCTCTAGTTTAGTGGATTTCATTGAAATTTTTTTTTGGAACATCTGGAGTTAATTGTCAGCTTTTTAGTTAAGTATTGTGTTAGAAACATTTTTGGTAAGGTTACATTTCCTGGGAATTTAAATTTTTTAATCTTTTGGGAATTCTGTGATTTTGGGAATGCCATATATATTTCCCAGTTTGAAAGTGAGCACTATGCACTCGTCCTCACATTATGGATTTTGAGGAATTTGATTTGAAAGATTTTTTTTGGTAGAAATAAATCTTTAATGTTTGAAAATGAGTCAGTTTTACATTTGGCTGGCCAACAGATTTTGATTTGCAAGATTGTATGTTTAGCTTTGCTGTTGAGTCCATAAATTTCAAACATGGTTAGTTTGCTGTGAAAAAGTGAAACAGATACATTTAAATTCAAATTCCAGAGCTAATGAAAACTGAGGCACAATACCCTCAACAGTTTGTTTATGGCAGACAATATCTCAAAAAATTTTTAAGCTGAAGATATTTGGATTAATAATATACAAGGGACAGAATCAACAAACATAATTAGGATAAGATAACCAAGTTTATGTGAAACACCTTTCTTATTGTTTTTGAAAACAGAAAAATATTTTGTTCAGCTGCTTTTATCTCTCCGTCTGCTGGTATGATGAATCTAAGTCAGCTTGGTGTTATTTCACAGATATAGAACCTGTCAAACTGAAAGCATTTCTGGCACCCAGAAGAAATGTGTATGTATGTTGTGCTAAGATAAGTGTCAGAATTTATAAATATCTTTGTCAGTTTTGCATCTTGTTGGTTTATCTGATTTTGCTACTATTGGATTCTGTCAGCGACTGACTTATGACTTCCATTTTTTGTGTTTATCATTCGGCTCCAGTCTTTGATGGTGGATAAAGATTACATTAGAACCTGTCAACACACCAGTTATAGATAACTAAAAGCATCTATCTTCTTGTTAATTCTTCTCTGCTCCAAATATGTCCTTCACCTATCGCCAAAACAGAAGTGACATTTATCATTTTGCACTTCTGAGTTTGTTAAAATGTAATGCCAAGTATGCTATTGTGTTAACCATCTTGGACATAGTATTTTGACACTTCAATTTACCCTATCTTACAGCAATGGGTCCTTTGTCCCAGTTCGCAATAGAACACAGAACCCCTTACTTGTTGAAAATGCTTTTTTTACCATGTTCATGAAAATGTTTACTTTGTAAAATGATTCCTGGTGAAATTTACATGACTATTTGGATATCTTTTACCAATTTTGAGATAAAGGGATTAAAGGGGCCTAAAATATGTCATGGTGTTACAAATTTTTGAAAAATTCTGGAAAAAATTTCCAGGACCCTACTTTAAAAAACAAATGGTTTTGCCCTTACAAAAAATGTGACATAAATTGTATGAATTCCTTTTCATGATGAAAATCTGCTTGAAAAATTAAACTTACCCCATTTTTTTTTTACAGTTTTAAAGTTGCATATTGAAGTTTGTACTTTAAGCTGTTAAAATAAGCCTACATGTCTTAAGATAAGACAAAGATACAGATTTGATCAGAATCATATGGTTAATTAATGATCACCATGTGTCCCTGATAAAATACAAACTTCATCATTTACATGCAGCTTTACTTCTCACCTGTAAAGGCCTTTTTTTTACCTTCCTCCAGTTTTTTATAAGATTGACTTTGCCAGAATTTAGATTATCATGCCTGTAGCAAATCAGTAGAATCTTTGGCAGACCCAGGTGATTGGTTTGAATATTTTGAAATCTTGAAATTTGAAAAATTTAGAATAAAAATAAACCATATAAATCTATAAAAGGTAAGAAATACACAAAGATTTAGAGTAAAAATCTGGTTTTGATGTTTGAATTTTATTACTAATCTTTTTTTCCTAGACACCCCCTCCTTTACACTTGTTTGGTTGTAGTGGACCGAAGCAAAATTTGTTACTTGATGTAGCTGTCTGTTGAGTTTATTTCACATTTAATGCTTGAAAATCAGATAGTATTTGAGACACAAGCCTTGGGTTGCAAGAATTGTTTCATACCCAATTATCAGAGGCCAATTAGAAGACAATATGTATAAAGGCGATTACGTAAATGTTTACACAGAAGGAACCATTATAATTGGCAGAATTCTTTTCTTCTCTTGTAATCTGTCAACAGTCAGGGCTCATTTTCATTAAATCTTGTATATACAGCACAAACTGCATACTTTTCTTTCCAAGGTTTTGTATAACATACACATTTTGGCAGTGCAGCCGTCTGCATCAATCTTTCAACAGTTTTGAAATAAACAGATAAAAAAAAAATTACCATGGCATTACAATCAGATTCTAGTATGATATCAAATTTTCAGTTTTGGAAATGCTGTCTGGTTTTGATACCAGGGAGCGGGTGTGAAAAGTGGGTCCATATGATACTTCCACTGACAGAATGGCATAATAGGGAGTGGTTTTCTGGCACTGGAATAAGTAATTCGATTCCGTAGCTGACAGACAGAGTGATTGAAAAGCCGTATTGTCTGGATGTTAAGTCATTATGTATGAGATATTTCTGGAACTTTCTTGTCAATTGTCATCCATCTTGTCTAGATCTGTTAATACTTCCAAATATGTGGTCTGTATATGGTCATCTATCGGTTACAAATGTAGTTCTCTTTTGCAAATAAAGATTGAACATTTTTGCTTAACAGACTTCTAAGTGAGTGGATACATTCTTGACATAAAAGTCTCCACATGCATGTGACAAAGGTTCGAATAGCAACTTTATTGTTGTTCTTCATCTAAAGTGGTAGTAAAACACAAACAGAAATCTTGCACATCATTTGCAAATGTAAGACAGCAGTGGCACCAGTTTTAGCAACGTGAACCATGTCAAATTGGAATTTTGCTCTTTGGCAGTGTTAGGACGACCATTTTTGTGCTGTTTATGTTTACTTTCTTCTCTTTTAAAGAAAAAAATTGTCTTTTTATGAGTGATATTGTAAAGATATTGGGCTTTGTCTCTGTTAACTAATTTGTTTTCAGTTTCAGACTGCACAATAAATCATACCAGTATTCTTTGTAAATTAATTTTTTGTTTTGAATGTTCTGTAATGTTAGTCTTGCAATTTTCATATGCCATCATATGAAATTTTCAGTTCAGAAGAATATTTATTGTTTAGTTTATAGTGAAACCCTTGTCCTTGTCCGTCTTAAAATACTCCTTGTGTTCAGTAATTGACGGAATAATAAGGGTGTGCAGAACGATTTACCCTTAGCTGTTGTCTGATTTGTTGTCATTGGTAACACACTGACAGTGGGTACTTGTATTGGTTAGAATGCAATGCCACTGTAAAGAATTCTTGAAAAAAAAAGTTTTAAGACAGAATTTCAAGCAAACATCTTTTATAGACTATTGACAGATATAAATATATAAAAGAACAAGAAATGGTTCAACTGACAGCAAATTAGATTTGTCACTGTTTGAAGCCCAAGCCACTTGCCTGCCAAACCAACTGCCCGTCCTCCCACGCAGTACATCTCCAAACTAATAACCAATCCATCAGATCACTAAACCCAAGGCCAGACAACAGTAAGGGAGCAACCATTTGATTTTTATGGGGGGAGGGGGCTCGGATGAAATGTTTGATCTATTTTTTGTGCTAAAATTTTAGTCTTGGATTTTTTTTCAGCTGTTATCGGGGTCTAAATTTTAATTTTCATTTAAACCAAAATATTTCCGGATTGACACAAGTCGTGTATGTTTTCTTCTCCTAAAGTGACCCTGGCTTTTTATTTTAAATTTCACCCCCCACCCCCTTTTAAAAAAAGCAAATGGTTGATCCCCTTAGAATGGTATCACAGAGAAAAAAATATAACAAAGATGTAGCCAAATTCTCAAAATACTCCAAAAAAAAAAAAAAACTCAGAAAAACCCCCCAATAAAGAAACACAGCAAATCCAAGAAATTCCAAACATGCTTTTGCGAACATTACAACCATAGCAATTTGAGTTCCCCAGAGTGAATGGAAACAAATACTTCTGAAGGTTAAGAAAGTCCTGATCTCTTCACAGCACCTGTCAAATGCAATTGGATAAAATTCAGGCTATATACAGGTAATGGTCAGTCTAAAGAATGTACAAAAATATATATATACTCAATATGATTACAGAATGTACTTTTGGAGGTACATAGTATAACAACTTTCGTACTCTGTGCCTCCATAAGTACATTCATTGCACAGGTTCTTGTGTTGTGAATGAGTTTCTTTTAAATTATTAGTGCTGCATTGTATAGGTCATTGAACATTCATAATTAAAAATGACATTTGTTTTGGATTGTGAAGTAAAATTGAACAGACATTTTTTTAGGGACTCTATAGGGCTGAGGGAACAACCATTTGATTTTTATTGGGAACTAGGATGAAATGTTTGATCCTGCCTATTTTTTCGCCAAAATCCCCTAACTAAGAACTCTTTTAATATCCAAAGTCAAAATTGGTGAAAACTTGATTTTATGTGTATATGTCTTTATATGTTATGGTTCAACCTATAAATACAGACAAACCTGGTTTAAAGGGCACCGCTATATAGCAAATTACTGTCCATAAAGGGCACAGTGAAAAAATCTCATTCATGAACAAAGCATGTAGCATTAACCTCTGTACAGAGGGCACCTGCTCATAAAGGACACTTTTTTTTGGTCCCTTGGGTGCCCTTTATAGACAGGTTTGACTGTATACTATATATGTACAATGTTTGAAATTATACAAGCCTTAGAGACGGATATAAATGTAAGGTTTACCATGGTGCCGAGTTGTGATGTGTTCCTTGTAGTTTGACCATAAAAGTGTTGACTTTTTAAAGGGTTAAGATTGTTGACAAATTTGATCATTTGGTGAATGTTGAACATTTGCAAAAATAAAAATCTATATATATCTGTTCCTTAATGAATGACTAAAGTTGTCTGATAACAGAATCTATAGTGTTAATCCAGGCCTCATTAAAATGATATAATCGGGAAGATAATTAAAACACTGAGCATGCATCATGAAGTACTAATGACCCTAAATTGAACTTTGGTTAGGAACATATCATCAAAATGATAAGATTTCTCATTAAAACACCAATGATTTGTGCATGGTTTGTTTTTTGTACTAATTCTTAGCTGATGAAGGAGGAGTGTTGTAGAGGTCTTCCATTTTTTTTTCGTGTTTCAGGACCTACAGAGAAGGCAAATTAGGCAACTTAGTTAGGACAATGAGTAATTGTTTTATTTTTATCAATTTTGCTAACTTAACCTAGATGGTTATATGAGCTTTTTTCATCTCATGGTGTCCATTGTACATTAATCCCCTCTCCCCCTAAAAACAAATTGTGATAAAAAAATTGCACATCAAAAAAATGACCTTCATACGTTTTGTATATATAGACCCAGTCAGCCAGCCAAAATAGCCAACATAATTAATTTCTCAATTCTTATTGGCTGGATTTCGGAAATCACCTTTGAAACTGCAAAATGCCAAATGAACTGAAACTTTGTCTGACACATCCTTTGATGGACCTTACAAGTTATGCACAATTCATCCTAATTAAATTATATCTGATTGACTGAATTTAAAATTCTTTCAAAAAAGTATCTGGCCAAATGTATTGAAACTAGGTATGAGGAATCTATGAGAGATTCTGTATAAAGTTTCCATAATTTCTTCCTGGTCAGACAATGAACATACCTTTCTCTTTAACAGATAGTTACTGTTACATTGTCAGGAAAAATGAAGTGTATTTGTACTTTCCCCAAAGTAGGGGAGAATTACTGGTAAACATTGCATTTCTACCTATTTCTAAGGCTTATTTAGGGATTAACTATCACTGGGGGGGAATTGTGTAAGTGTGAAAAAAAGAGTGGACAAGCCTGCTAATGATCAAAAATAAATCTAGGAGCCATTATCACATGAGAGAAAAGCTGTTTTAGAAATTCATTTTGGTTATAAAGAAATTTGATATTGTAAAGTTCTTACTAAAAAGTGATAAAATTATTTTGTAAACGCTGTGCATAGTGTTGATCACCTTCAACACAAATATTACTTAAAAATGCAAAATACATCTGACATGACGGTAATTGGAGAAGTCCATTTGTACAGATATATGTATTGTTGACAGTCATTATAGTATTATGGATGGTTTCATGTGCCTCTTATGAAATATTGCATAATCTTGAAGAAAAAAAAATGATAAATGTCAAACAAAAGATGGCAGGTGAATAATACAAGAAAGGCCAAAGGTCATGCCAAACAAAATAGTAGTAGAGCATCAGGAATGATCAGAAAATGTAAGAAACGAACAGTAGCAGACTAAAATAGTAGTAACATCTTGTGTCAAAACTTTCAGCACCTGTCAAACTGACAGGTCTGTAGGAGGATCTGTACAGGGAACCAGGGGATCAGTATGGGGGAATCCTTATGGATGCATGGGCAAGCAATTATGAATCTTTTGGAGGATCAGTAATAGAACCACAGGATCAGTTTTAAGAGTCCAGATAACCATTCAATTAGGAGTTATATGTCTGTGGAAGAACTGTTACAGAAAAATTAAGTAAATCAGAATGCTTAGATCATATCAATTTCTGGTCTTGAATGAGCATCATTACAAGAAACCAAGTAGTTGAAATATTTCAAATTAGATTGCTATTTCACCAACAAAAAATTGTCACGTTAAACTAGCATTTTGACTTTTGAACTGCAAAAATTCCATTCCACTAACTGGTAACTAAGGTTTCCAGACAGTACTTTTGGAACTTCTCACTTATTATCAAGCTTGAATATAAGTTTTTAAAAATTGTGCTTTACTATCTTTAAATTTCTTAATTATCAGACATCTAGGTCTCTGCCCATATCAATCTAACAGTCTCCCCCATCCCCCAGTCCTACTAGGGGGAAGGGGGGGGGGGGGCATTAAGCAGCCCTTAGATCTCTCAACACCCAGTATAGTATGAAGCTTGCTATAAGAATATCTGGTGACAAGTTTATAGACTATCAAAAAGTGGCTTTCACGCTTTTCCTTCTCTAATAAGAGACTCATAGTTTGTTGACAAAACTTGTCCGAGTATAAGAATATACATTGTAGTATTTTCTTTAGAATTTAATATTGAAAAGAAAATGTTTTAGCAATATTATACCATTGTGTAATGTAATGTTTGCCTTCATTTGATCAATTGAAGTTTCTCACTTTCATATAAGCAAGTTTTTGCTGGAGAAATTGATATGGGTTTTCTTTAAATTATTCAAACTGCTGTTTTTTTAGGACCTTAATAAAAAATTAGTATGGTTTCAAATTTTGGGTTTTGCATGAATCCATTGGTATATCAAGTTATCAAATTTAACATGGCTGAAACTGATATGTAAGAATCATGGTGTTTGGTGTCACAAAATGATACTTGAAAAGATTAGGTTCTTCTCAACAGTAGAATTTTTTATAGATCCCAGCTTTGTCTTGAAATAGAGAAAGTATCATATATGCGAAAATGATCTATGAAACTTTTTTGACTTTGAAGGAAAAACAAAAGTTTTTCAATCTAAAATAATTTTGGTAGAAGGGGAATAACTCTAGAAAATAAATAATGGAAAGTTATGAATATGTTAACATGCATTAATTTATGCATTTACTTAATTAACACTTACATTTAAATTTGCATTGCATAAATTATTTTCTGAAAACAAATTCTCTTTAAAATGGTTTGTATCTTTAGTATAGATGGAAATAATTTATGTTTTATGGACAGAAAACAGTAAGATTAAAAATAATTAAATATTACATTGAGATCTATACTTCCTAAAGTGAATCATTAGTTGTCTTAAGAAAAAAAGATATGAGTGTCATCTATTAAAAAATTTTGTAGGTATACAAAAATCTCAAATTGTTAGCGTCACTTAAGAATGAGTACAAGCTATAAGAAAAGAGACATTTATTAGAAATAAATGGATACGGTGACATTAAACATTTAAGGTAAATTAATGATAAAAAGTTCAACAATGTGGTCCAACGCAGTTTTTTTACAAGCAAACAAATCACTGTTAAACAGTCATAAATAAATTTCACACAATCGGTACATTTCTGTGTCGGATTTAAACTTGATAAATTACAAAGTGTTACATTAGTCTTGCTTACTTCTGTTGATTTAGCTGTCTATAGGCATTGTCTCTTACCTTAATGTGATGTGACGAGGTATAAAGACATTACATTCCTCCCCTTTTTGAAAACGTTGCTATGGTAAAACCTATCTTTTACTCCTTTTTTATGTCTTTTCTGAAACATATTTCAGACGATAAACTGTTGCTTTAAGATTGTTGTAAAGAATTAACAGCTATTTATTACAGGAGTTATATGCGAGTTGAAATCATCTTAAAAACCCATAATCCTATTTTATCATCATATTTGTTGACTTAAGAAAAACCCATGTTGTTAGTTTATAATTTACATCAGAACGGTTTCACACCGAATCCGGCTTTGGTTTGACAGATGCTAGAGAGAGGGATCCCAGATTTTCATGATTACTGATGATGATGTTGATGACTCATCATTCATATTTGGAAATAAAAGGATATGGGGGTATGTGTCTGCGAGTGTTATTTGTATTTATTTTAGTTTTATAGAGTGACAGTATCTGACCAGCAGCTATGGGAGCCTTACCTAGTTTTTATGTTTAAAACGAACACATTTTGACCCAGCTATCTAAATTGTATCCTATCCTTTTCTTGAAAATGGTCACCTTGTTTACAGGTAATCATGCTGTATTTCTTTTTATGGTGTGTTTTATACAACTGAGAGTCCGGAGAGGTAAGGGGGGAAGTTTGGGTACCCATAAAACCAGTTTAATTCCACCACTCCTTAGCGTCTGTACAAATTTAGAATATCTTTACTCTCTATTGTTTCGATATTCACTTTTATGTTGGTTTTTCATCTAAGGATCTGTCTTGGATGTCATTTATTTACAAGTTGTTGATTTTTGAGATTATATTTTATAAGGATATACATTGAATAACTTTGAATAAGTATGAGAATATATGAAGTAATGCATATGTGAAACAAGCCCTCATAAAATTATATATGAGGTAAGGTCTTAAACATTTAAACGATTATCATATTGCCCAGAACATTAAGGCAAACTGTTCAAAGCCATCATCAGAAGATTAAATGGCCTCCTAACAACAAGTCAGATTTCAAGAATAAGAAAATAGGATACTTTATTAACAATCAATCAATCAATCAATACTTTATTGTCATGGAAATCAAATATATGATTTGTGAAAAACGAAACAAATAAATCGAACAGTCATCAAATTTACCACAAGGGGCCACCAGTGGCATCAATTTAAAAGATATATAAATAACAATTATATAATAATACATATAAAGTATAGAGAAAATTTCTCTCCCTGCACATAACATCTAGATGATAATAATATTCTTTGATACCAATTTTGATGAAAGTTATTGGGGCAACAGGTAGCCATGATGCAGTAGACATCAAGGCATGTTAACCTGCGATATGAAAGTGTTAATTAAAGAATAATCTTATAGAGGGTAATTATTTCTTTTATTTTAAGTTTTTGTTGAAAAAACTACAAGAAAATTTTTGACTTTCAGTTTCAGATGCACAGTTAGTACCAGGGTATTAAACTCATATTAATTTTAACAATCTTTCGGCCACAGAAAAATTAATAACTATATTAAATCCATCAACACCTTTGCAGATTAAAACAGTAGTCTCTTTTATTGTCCAGTCATTAGAACTGAGGAAAGGGGACCCATAAACTGTTAATACTGAATACATATGAATACTAAGTACTTTGTGTATCATCTATGTATATGTAATATGATTTATATGTTTGTATTGCTACAACCCTAATGGGTTTTTTTGTTTGCAATTAATAAATAAATATATAAATATATTTATTCTTTATTCCTAGCTCAGTGACTAGTATTTCAATACTGATAGCATGAATTGATACTTAAAATTTACTGTTAAGAAATTGTAATTTGTGAAAACTAATTAGGAATATCTCACTCGTGCATAGCCTTGTCCTTTGATGGTTTTGACTTTACACCTTTTGGTCATCTTCGTATTTTGAATTTGCTCTTCAACCTTTTGGATTGTTGTTTTGGTTTTCAACATTTCAGGCCTTGAGCACAACTGATGCAAAATGTGCACATCTTGTGCATCAAAATTGGTATCAAAGAATTATATCAATGAGGCATATTTATCAGAGGTATCCATATGTAAAACACATTTTGACAAAATTCTCAGGCTTGTTCAATATGGACTGTCAGGGCAAATGTAAAAAAAAATAGATCTTTGTTATACCAAGTTCATGTTTCAGACAGTAAGAAAAGCTATCTGTCATATTTGTTAGACATTTTAATTATTCATTGAATTATTTCTGTGCAATCCAATTATCACAAGTGTTTTGATTGATGGGAAACCAAGTCAAAATGACCATGGTGAATTAGATTTTAGTAAAATACTTTTAGAAATCTTTGACATTTTAGACTTGTTGATGGATGTCTTTATAGAGAATGGTTTAGTCTGAATTTGTCCTGGAACTAATTAAAAGGTTATTGATTTCCATAGATTAAGTTCATTTAGTAGTCTTGTTATGATACTTAAAAAGATCATGAAGTTTGGAGTGGATTAATTTGGAAATGTGCATTTCATATTTCCTTGTACGAATGAGATAAAACCTGAAGTAATTGTCACACGGTAGCATAGTGTAATGGCCCTCCTATAAGAATAAGAATATTAGGGTCAAATTTGAAATAAAAAGGCAGGACCAGAGTCAGTCAGGAATTCTTTTGGTTTAACTGGGGAAAGAAATCCAGGACAAAATTTCAACAAATAAAATAGGCGGGATCGAACATTTGATCCTAGCCCCACCCCCTATTAAAATCAAATGGCTTCTCCCTAATTACTGACATCAGACAGGAGATATGTTGTAAGGTTTATTGGATCTTATTAAATGGACTTTTTGGTCAGATCATTGATAATGCTTTGAGGTATACAAGCTTCGAAAGTTTGATATCTCCAGTATTTTGTATTAAATAAAAATGAGAGGATATGGGGTATACAGCATGTCAGTGAGACAACATCCCCATAAGATTTAACATGCTAATATTTGATTATATATTCAAATATTCAATGTCAAATAAGAGTTCCTTAATGCAAGTTGAAGCTTTTTGACATGACATGCTGAGATGAAAAATAACAATCCAAAGATACCAATATTAGATATAGTAAATTTATATTATGCTGTATACGACGCATTTCAAGGAGTTACCTCTCATCAGCAGCATTAAAACCGAAACATTTGGAAGACCAAAAACCAAACTTGTATTAAACAAGAAGTACTCAACCAAAAATACCGAAATAGGAAGCCAAATTTCATCTAAGGAGATCTACCATGTGCAATACAAGGAATGAACCCAAATGTGATGTGATTATGATAACACGAAAATGTATACATGTACACTGAAAGAAATCCATCAGAAAGTCTGGTAAATACATTTTATGTTTTGTGCAGTTGTCAGAGAAATTTTCACTAGAATTCTTGCTGATGAAAATTACATGAAAGATTTTCTAAGTTATTTATTTAGTGAATGTAAATTACATAGAGGTAAAAGGTCAAGAAATTAATCATAACTATTCAATCAGTGTTTGACAGAGGTTATTTCAGAAGTCATTTATCAAAAACTTAATTTAGATGTGAAAAAGGGAAAATTTAAGATCAAATTAAATTAAGAAAGTCAGTTATTGGATTTTTCAGTAACTTAATTTAGCTATATGTTCCTTGCAATATTTGTCATGATAATGTTTTGGACAGAGTTCATCAAGATATATTCACTGTCAAAAAAAAAAAGGAAAATGGACAAAATTTTTATCTGACTTTGCCAAAGTGTTAGTCATTGCAGTAACTTGGCTTCTCTCATCTGTAAAGTTTTCACATTTTGAACTTTTTTTAGAGTCTGCGACTTTTGTCGCAGAAGTGAGACATAGTGATCCTAGATTACGTCGGCATTGTCGTATATGGCAGCATCAACATTTACATTCACTCTGTGGTTAAAGTTTTTAAAACATTAATTACTTTCTTAAACTATCCTGGATTTTTACCAAACCTGGACAGAAGCTTGTTAATGATCAAAACATAGTGTATCCAGAGGAAAATTTTGTAATAATTTATTTCCCATTTTTTCGTATTTTACTTATAAATGGACTTAGTTTTTCTCCCAGTTAACATTACATACAGTCTGCAGTTAAAGTTTTTAAAACATTAATTACATTTTTATCAAACCTAGGAAGCTTTCTTCATGATCAATAAATAACATTTGGAGAAAAATTTGAAAATAATTATTTCCATATTTCTGTATTTTACTGATAAATGGACTTAGTTTTTATGGAGTTTAAGTTTACATACAATTTTCAAGCTGAATTTTTTTTAAAGATTTAAAAATTTATCAAACACATGCACTGTATGTACATGTATAATTTTAATCAAGAGATACACTATGTAGCATCTTTAAAAGATTTTTGAAACACAAATTCTTCTTTTTCCATATTTCACTGATAAATTGACTTACCCTTTATCACCCTTTATCCCATTAACTGTAAATGTAACTAATTATTACCCTTAACACAATCCCTAAAAAATTTACATTCCACTATTACACTTTAAACATAGACAACAGCAAAGGAGGTGAGATACTGGGTTCCAAATTTGTTTTGGGGAAAATACTGAACAGGATTTAACGAAACTTAGAATTGGTGTTCCTAATAAAGTCTGTTTTGTGTGTTGTTATTTTGGTGACAATTGGTCAAGGAACATGGCCGCTAGGTTGAAATTTTGTAACTTCTCAAGAAAGACTGATCCAGTTGAAACCAAACTTAACAGTATATTAATTTCTTGGAGAAAATCTTTTTATTTTAAATTAGTATGCTCATAGTAATCAGCATATATGCTGTTTTACATCTTGTTAACAGAATTTCTGGAATTAAACATTTAGGTTTTTCGAAGAGGAATTAACTCGTTGTTATATAACAAGTAAAAAAGTTTGGACAAAATGACTCATTTTTCCCCCCATTCTTAATTTTCTGTTCTCATAATATAAAAATCCCAAAAGCAAACAATGCCAAAGAATGCAATTATGAGTTGAAACAAGATTTCGGAAAAATTGATTAAGTTTTGAACGCAGCTGTCAAAAATGACAAAATTGGATCTTTTTAATAGAAGACTGTGGAATGGTAATGCTACTTAACTCAGAGTTATTATCGAGGATTTGTTAGGAATCAATAAGCTGAAAATGACCCATTTAATAGATTGGAAAATCCTTGCTTTGGAACTTTCATATTAAAGATATTTCCTTGAATTTGAAAATTTATATAGAATTGACTTTTCTAGTTATTTTTTAAAAAAAACATGAAAGTCTGCTATCTTCTCTTTAAAATATGTTGATTTTTAATAAAGATATCAGAAATTATTATTGCACTATGCAGGTAATTAAATGAAAGGGATTGAGTCATATGTTCAGTTAATTTTGCGTAGAATTTAACTGGAAACATTGCCGTTGTGTCACAGTATTAATCCCTTCTCTTTGTTTGAAACAAATTGCATCCCTAACAAATCTGAATGTCCATATGCTGGAATAATCCATTTAAGGATGTTCGCTGGTCATGTTTTTGAATTTTTGTCAGATGTTCAGAATCATCTGGTTTTATCCATTTGAATGCCATAAATCATTTTTTCTTCTAACACCCATTTTTCTTTTCATAAATCTTTTGCATGCAGAATAATAAGCCATTTGTAAAAATCTTATAAAATCCTTGTTATTATTAAATGGTTTTTGAGAAATAAAACTTTTCAATGATAAAGCTATGTAAAATCAAGAGAGCATATTTTTCCCGCCAAATTTTCATTGGTTTATATCTTGAAAACAAGCACAAGGACCTATAATTGTTTTTCGCTCTTTTAGTTCCTTCATTAATTAACTATCAATATTTACCACTGTTATGATAAGCTTGTTATTTTGAAACTGAGCAGCGAACATCCTTAAATTTAAATATATGGTACATCAGTGTAATAATAATAATAATATTTTATTGCCATAAAACATATAAAACTAATGTCTGTGACAAGCATGATACAAACAAACAGTACAATTAGTGCAAGTTTATATATATACAAAAAGATATAATCATAAAAGTACATGATTAGATTAAGAGCCCTCCGACCTCAGTTCTAATGACCGTTTTAAGAAGAAGCCAATAATTACATGTATGGTTAAAGATGGATTTAAAAGATATGAAATTTTGTCATCCTGGTCAAGACTTTTAAAATTATTATCTAAATCAGCAAAGAGATTGTTCCTTAAATTTGGATTTATTTTGCAACTTAACAAAAAATTATTCTCATCTTCAATAGTTTTGCATACATTCTTTCTTCTCGTGGTATTTTTTTTATATATATATTTTTTTTTTAATAATGGATGTTGAAGTTCTATAGAATTTTGATGTAGGATGAGAGATGTAGGAAGGGGGCAAGGGTTTAAATAATTAGGAATTTGAAAAAAAGGAAAGACAGGCTTCAAAATAGTGAAAATGAAACCTTTCAAAAAAAGCAAGTTTGGATTTGCCTTTTTTTTTTACTGGAGCCTAAGACTTTCCTGATATTTCTACAAAATTTATGAAATTCCAATGCAGATTTAATGTTCAAAATTTGAAATTGAGAAATTATTCAAATAATTATTTTTGTGATGTTTGAAATAAAACAGACTATATTTCTAATATTTCCCAAGTATTTCCTGACAGTATAGATAGAGAGATAGTAGAATCGTTATGACAGCTTATATATAATCTGAAGATTCCATCATCTGGAAATTCTCAAACTGACATATTTGAAAGACCAAATAAATAAACCATTCATAAATGTTTATCAGGATTTTAAAAAATATTTCACTAATGGAAAAGTCGCCACTGTTTAATTTTGAAGATTACGTCTGGCTTTGTCTTTACTGGCATGCATTAATGGAGTATTTAATATTTTGAATAGTTCAGACACAACTAGAGAGAAGAAATACATCTAATCTGTAAATCCTGTATGAAGCAACAAAATAAAAAAATCAGATTTGGAATGGAGTATTTGGGGAATGCAACTTGTCACACCTAATACTTTGTACAGTGGTGCCTACCTGGACCTTCAAAAAGGTCTGTCATGTATTCAAACACTAAGCAAATTTAGGACAGCCTAAATGATGGCCTTTACATACAAATTTACATGTCTATTACACTGAAAATAGGTTCATGTCATGTATGTATGCATTCTTAAAAGTTACACTCACTGGAATACCTTAGACTTATACCCATTCATATATTGAACAGCATTCTGCAGAAATTGTAACTAGCAAGTTACTCCACTGTGTATTTGTTTTCTTGACCTAATAAGCTGCAACAATGTATTAATAGAATATGTTTGGACTTCAGGGTCCAGTTGTTCAAAAGTTAACCACAATTTCCAGTTTTCAAATTTTCGCTTCTTTGGTTATGCCTATTGACTGAAAATTTTCTGATGGGTTAATCCTATGACTATCTGTGTCATTGCAAAACTTTGTACAGAAATATTACTTAACAATCGAAATAATGGAAAGTGAAAAAAGTGATTAACTTTTGAACAACTGGGCCCAGATCTTTGGAAATTTTCAAAATTCTAGCTACATGTTGCTTTTTTTTTTACTAGAATCAAGCTTTAATTTCTCTCTTATCCCATACAATATGATGTACTTGCTAAATGATTATTAGTTACAAAAAAATTATTCATCTGCATTTATGATAAATAGTTAGATAATTTGCAATAAATCATTTTTTTTGTATTTTTTTCACCTATATTATAGGTGTTGGCATTATAACACAGTCCATTATCATATGAATACATATGATTCTTGTCACCAATTGTCAAGAATGCTATTTGTAATGTTAAATTATGGTGCAACATGTCAGGTATAATTTTGTTGGACATTTGTTCATGCATCAAGCTCACTGCAGGAGCCAAAATAGTCACACCTCAAGAATGTTATCCAATCCATATATTAATATCTATATATAACTCTTGCAAATGTCACATGAATCTTTTTAAAGAGTGTATGACTGCTTTTCTCATAGAATGTTATTTTGCTTTGTTTGGTAGAGGAAATATTTGGCTGGTATCAGAAATAAATTCTTCGATACCAATTTTAATGCACAAGATGTGCACATTTCGTCGATTTACGACTCATCAGTTGTGCTCAAGGCCTAAAATGTTGAAAACAAAAAAATATTCTTCATTCAGAAATCCACTTTCAGCAAAGAACATTAGGGAGAGCTGTCAAAGCCTGTGGTTAGGTACAGCTTTTTCTTCATGTTGAATATCTCACTGTGACTTTGAAATGAAGAACAGCAATAAAAACATTGTCTTTCTGCTAGAACTTCATTTTGAAGGCATATATGGATTTTCTTTTTTAAGAGAAAATAATCATACAAAAATATTGTGCCTGAAAATTGATGTGCAAGGAATTGATATTTTTAAGAAATCTTTCATTAACTGTAACTTTACAGCAAAGTATGTGTTTTCTTATAACAGTAGAAATTTGGTCACTTGAACATGCAAGGGAAGGGAAATGCAGTAGGACTTACGGCATAGTTTTAAATAATTCTTATGAACAGAAATTTCTCTCAAAAGACTGAAACAGAAATTTGAAATAGCCATGTTGGTCAAACTATTTGAGTATTTGATCAGTTTAAACTGTGCATTCATTCATTTTCATGGTATATCCATTTTCATTCCCAAATGCCACTGGAGGAACAATAATTCGTCATCAATTATTCTTAACACTTTGATGACACCAAATTTTGTAGTTTGGTCATTATTAAGTAAATATAAAGTTTGAAATTTTTATATTTTTTAATATTTGGAGAACAAATTGTAGATTTTTATTTGATTGAGGGGGGAAAATTTGTGGTTTTGTTGCATCCCGACAAAACTTGAAATATAATGGATCTACCAAATAAATATGATGTAGTGAACAACCTCTTTAGTTCTGGATATGACAAGCATCTGGCACTTTTAATGTATTTGAGTTTTACAGTTCAATTGCAAAATATTGACAAAATGATTTTGCTATATTTAACAGCTTGATAGTTGGTAAATATTTAAACTTTTCCTTGTTAAATATTTAATAAAACATTAATTAACAGATCCTAATACAAAACCAAATAGCAATTTAAATTCAAATTAAATGCCAAATCGTTCTGTGTTTGCAAAAATCTTCATGGTGTATTTGCAGAGAACATGGACGCAGTTGAGGATTTCAAAATTAAAAACACCCAGCCTTTCTGAAGATAAGCAGAGAATTTTTTTGGATAAACATAAAAATAATCAGATTGTTCATTTGTGTATTGACATTAATTAGAACAAATTAACAAATCACCCAGAGGTATGGTTGTGTGTGGTCTGATTTCATTATCATGTCAGAATATTTTTTTTATAGTTAGGATCTGTCAGAGATTTACATGTTAAATTGTCATAATGCTTAACATTCATTGCTGATAGTACATAGAAAAAACTGTTAGCTCTTGCAGAAAGCACTGTAATAGTCTGGAAATAAAATGTACTAAAATGACCGCTTTATAAAACTGTTAGCTCTTGCAGAAAGCACTGTAATAGTCTGGAAATAAAATGTACTAAAATGACTGCTTTATAAAACTGTTAGCTCTTGCAGAAAGCACTGTAATAGTCTGGAAATAAAATGTACTAAAATGACTGCTTTATAAAACTGTTAGCTCTTGCAGAAAGCACTGTAATAGTCTGGAAATAAAATGTACTAAAATGACCGCTTTATACTTCCGCTATGATGTTATAATTATAATCAGGGTTAAAATTTTGCATATTTTGTTTATTTTAATGATTTTCTTCCCAAAAAAAAAAAATAAAACATATATATCAAATAAATTTGTATTTACAGATGTGAAAAGTTTTCACCATAAAATTTTGTTTAAGAATAGAAATGAACATAAAAGCTTACAATTAAGAAAATGAAATTTTTGCCATTTATTCCACTTAAATGTCTATTTCATAATTTTCAGAGATTTATTGTAAGAATATTTTTTTTTTCTCAATTAAACCACATTCTTTTCTTATAAAGAATTTACATGAAAGGACGGTTGACATTTTATGTACTGTCTCTTCATCTGTGATGTGCCACTGCCATTATAATACAGCTTTATATTTGTCTTTCGAAGCTACCTGAGAAAATCATGAAATAATTGAAATCGTTGCAGTAAAGAAATTGTTCTTTTGAAGTTGATCTCTGAATATAATGAGATAGTAATTACTGCTCGATAATTCCCCAGAGCCAGAGAACTTGAAACTGGTTAAGAGAAGAAAATAATTACCATTACCATATAAAGAAACTCATTCCCTGCAATAGAAAAAATATCTTGAAAAGTCCATAGGGCATTTGAAATCCCTCTTGAAAGATGAGTCTGTGGTAATTATGAGATGATAACTGATTCTGCCGGGGATCTAAAGAACTAATCAGGATATTGTACCCTATCATTTGTTGACAGTTGGAGATGACGGAGCTCGTCTGAGAAATGATCACTGGGTAGATTCATTATCTATCTTAGAACTCTTACCTGTCCGATGACTGATGTCTGAGGAGATCTCGTTAACATCTTGTAATTTTCTAATATTTTTCATGCTGGGTTAATTTTAGGCCTAATTAGGTTGCCAAAGAGAAGATGTGGGCTTTCATCTTCTGATGGAGTGATTGGCATTTGAGGACACTCTTTTGTCAGGTATAATAATCAGACTGATTTGCTGGAAAATTTTCTGAAAAACTGATGTCTTTGCAATTAGAATCCTAAGAAAATTGAAGAAAGGGGTGTTTCATACTAAGGAATATGGGTTCATTTCTGATCACCTGTATTTTGTTGCAGTATTATAATCTTTGTTAAAATTGTTGAAAAAAAAAATATCAGATTTCTCATGGAATAAACAACAAAATGGATAACAGGAAAGGTCAATAATAACATACCAATCAATCAGTACCACTCAACAGACAGAACCCTGGGTAAAAGATAACATACATGTAAAAGAGCACAAAACACAAACATAAACACGATGCAGAGTCAGGATAGCCTTGACTTGGTACAGACTCTGGACAATGGTGGGTTAAACAATTTTTGGGTACCCAAACATACCCCAAAATCTATCCTCAAACTCTGGTTTTTAAAACATGTTATAAAAGCAAATACAGTATGATTACCAACAAGGTGACTGCTAGAACTGCAAATATTGGTTGGATGATACATAATTTATATAGCAGCGTCAGAATCTGCTCATTTTAACTGTAAAACTAAGGCAGTAAGGCTCTCATAGTTTCTAATCAATTAAACAAAAAATTCAGAAATAATCACTCCAATAAAGGGTTTAAAACCACTCGGGCAGTACATTTTGACCAAGTTATGTTTTCTATTAAGTGCTGGTCATCTGGATGTAGCCTTTTAAAAAATGTGTTTGGTTTTTTGTAGCTGATCCTTTGGCTACATAAGGAGAATGCTTGGGTAACCAGACAACTAGTTTTATTTACTTCATCTCATATTGTGCGAGTTCCAAGTCAGGATGTTTATTATGTCTCCCCTTTGCAGAAAGGAGACATATTGTTTTAGTAGTGTTTCTTCTTCTTCTCATACAACCTTGTCCGAGCCATAACTTTTTTGTCCTTTGGGTTAGACTCAATGATATTTGGTATGTTGATAGAGAATGTGTTGCTTATAATCATGATCAACATTTGACCTTGGCCTCTGTGCAAAGGGGAGACACATTTTTTAGTTCAACTAAAACAGTTGCTGCTAGTTTATTGTCCCCCGCCGCAACGCGATGCGGGGGATATGGTAATGCCGGGCGTCCGTCCGTCCGTCCGTGCTTCCGTCCGTCCACCTTGTAAGCGCTCTAGCAAATTTATTTCTTGACCGATTTGGATAATATTTATACAGTAGCTTTAACTCAATGATACTTTAAGGGAGTTCAAAGATGAGTCATGTCGAAATATTTTTGTAGGAGTTATACCCCTTAATAACTTAGAAAATTGACAAAATTTTCATGTAAGCGCTCTAGCAAATTTATTTCTTGACCGATTTGGATAATATTTATACAGTAGCTTTAACTCAATGATACCTCAAGGGAGTTCGAAGATGAGTCATGTCGAAATATTTTTGTAGGAGTTATGCCCCATAATAACTTAGAAAATTGACAAAATTTTCATGTAAGCGCTCTAGCAAATTTATTTCTTGACCGATTTGGATAATATTTATACAGTAGCTTTAACTCAATGATACCTCAAGGGAGTTCGAAGATGAGTCATGTCGAAATATTTTTGTAGGAGTTATGCCCCTTAATAACTTTGAAAATTGACAAAATGTTCATCTAAGTGTTCTAGAAAATTTATATTCTCCTTGCATTGGAATAATATTTATACACTTGGACCTAAAGGGAGGTTTTATACATAAACTCCTATCGGAACTTATAAAATTGAAAAATACTGTCTTTAAGAGTTTGTTAGGCGGAATACTTTTGATCAAAGCATTTCTGTTTATTGAAAAGGAGTAAATGTACATTTGTATAAATTCTCAATACACATGGTAAAATAAGATTTCAACACTATACCCATATTGTATAAATGTCTTCATACCACTCATTAACTTGTAAAAAACTTTAGCAATAACCACAAATTGTTTGTCCCTCTATTCTCTCTCTTTGAAAAATTTTTGTTATGTTTCACTTGTCCAAGGGTTTCTGATGCTCTAGTGGCGGAGGACTTCGGAACGCTGTTCGATTTTATTTACTGTATATCATCTCCTTGTTTTCTTTCTTGGGATATATTATTTAGTATTAAATGGTAATTGTTGGTTGGAATAATTTGCAGTTGTTTGATTTTACCAATTTTGTGTCATTTTTGTTTTCCTCTTATATGCGGCACTTCGGTTTAAAAATGTCTAAATTTGTTGGTAACTATAAATAGTTGTTCCTTTGATGTTTGATACATGTGTAACTGCTGATCAATTGTTAGGAATGCTATGGACCTAATAACAATCAAACCTGAAACCACAAAATAGAATCTGTGTAGTAATGCCATCTAAGGGATGAGAAAAAAAAGTGCCAATTATGAGCATGTGCCCTTAATGCTCCTGATAGGGACGTATCCTACCGAAGGTCGGTGGTTCTCTCTGGGTACTCCTGCATCCTCCACCAATAAAAACTGGCCGCTGTAAAATAGCCAAAGGTGCTTAAAACTGTGTAAAACTCCAACTAAACAAACTGATAGGGAAATATTCATATTAGCCTTAATAGACTGTGATTTGTTCTATGGAGATGCTCTTTAAAGGCAGTTTGGACTTCATAATGAAATCATAATGATTTTAGATTTTTTAATTAAGTTACATTTGATTATTTTCCAGGTGATAATATTTAGCATTGCCTCTGCTGTTTACCTCTATTTATTCAGGTAAGTGTTTTATTGTTCAGCAAACATTGCACGGATATATCAAAGTTCTTTATACAATCGAGATTCTTTGAAATGTGAATATAAATTTGAGTATTGACTTGCCATGTTCACAAATTAAGAAATTTGGATTTGGCGATCATCCTTAATATCCATCCAAACCATTTCGATATAAAAATACCTTAACACCTGAGAATGTTTATTAGATCCATACATCTAATGTTCTGGGAGCAATCTTATTAAAAAAAGATCTTTGTAACTCTCCGACCAAGTTCCAAAGTAACAATGATCTTGTTTTAATAAGATTGGTTCTGGGAGATGAATCTCATTTCTTTTTATATTGTAAAATAATTAAGGAAAAATATTTTATGCAAAATTAGCCAACACAATTGGACAACTTTGAAGAAGATTATACCGGTAGATAAAAAAATTCCGGCTATATGATAGCAGGCAAAATCTTTCAACTCCTTCATTAAATAATTCCTATAACTGAGGACATGTACAGGCGGCACTTTGCTTCATTTGTTTTTATTTTTTAAACTTTTTTTGTAATTTTTTCATGCATTACATTTTTGACTGTTTGTTTCTCTGTTCCTAGCCATTGACCCTCTTCGGGGAGCAAATTGTGCTCATGCATTATTGTTCTGTTATTATATAATCTCATATTACTCCTTTCAGGACTTTAGATAATTCTAAACCCCTGTGCACACATTAAGATTTGTATTATAATACAAAATCTTGCCATGTGTACACCCTTAATACAATGTACTATAAGATTTCCAGAATAATATAAGACTGTATTAAGGATAGAGCAATGTTCTTTCCTTAATACAAATCTTAGCTTACCTTTTATCTTTATCCAATCAAATTGTTCCAATTTTGGTCTCGTATATCTTCTACTGTACCATAACAACTACACACTCATGTAAAGCACATTGTTGTATAAAAATAGCAGACTTCACTAATTCAGATGTATGAAATAATTGCTTTGTGGGAAGAAGAAGAGTATCCGTTGAATATATCTAGCAGCAATTATAATTATAATAATTCTTGGAATGCTGCATCATCTATCCTTTATAGAAACTTTTTATAGCTATTTCGATCTTCCCTTCTGAGGTCACCCAGCAATGCATGAGGTGCATCAAAAATATTTCTTATTTTGATCCAAGGTCTTGTCCAGCATCTCCTTTTAAGTTTTCTCTTTCGACAATTTCATTGCAACAAATAGAAAATAATAGATACAGTTGCAACTACTTTCTATTCCATTGTTGACACCATTTGGGGGGGGGGGGGGAAATAGCACGAGGGAAATCGTTATTTGTTTACAATCTGATAAGATCAATCTAAATATGTGTACGAAAGAGTTTTAAAATACAAAAATCGTATAATACAAGTCTTATAATACAAATCTTACTGTGTGTACAGGGCTTAATACTAGAAATTACATTGTTTTTCTACTCAAGAAGAAGCGCTGACTTAAATTAGTGTATCACAAGTATCAATGAACTTGAAGTAACTACTTTCAACTGAACATAGTGAAGCTGCCATTGGTGGTTATAATGTCTTTGAACTGTCTGTCATCACTGGATAAGGCCATGTGAGCTATTACCATCACTTGGCATCTGTAGTCCATCGTCGTTCGTAGTGACTTAGTGTATCAGATGTATCAGTGAACTCGAACCTAATACAGTGAAGCTGCCATTAGTGGGTACAATGTTCTTGTTTTGTTCTGTCTGTCATCACTGGATAGTGCCTTCATTTGTTTGCTATATGTTCTTTAAATTGAGGGAAGGATTCAACTCATGAAAACCTCAGATAATTCATGTAACTAGTTATCAGGAAAATATGGATACGGAAAAATTAAAAAAATATTGTATTAAAATTATTGTATGTGCATAGTACCTTATTCCTTTTACCGACCTGGCTCAGAGTCTCAGATAATTTTTTGGAATCCGGGTAACTACCTCCAGCTATTTGAAAGGGTGAGTGTTTTTAATCTCAAAACAGCAAGATTAAAGGGGTAAAATGAGAAATTAAATATTAAATTTCACTTTTGGGATTACCAGATCGAAACATTTGCATCAAAGCCACCACTACTGTTGTTCTCATACATTTATATAGTGTATCCCCACAGCCTTATGATTGTCGCGTCAATAATGCATCTTTGTATGTTAAAAAAATGTGAGGTTTGAGGCTTTGATTTTGGAAACCTCTGCGTAGTCTTCCAGAAAATAATTATCAAGCATATCTTTTCTGTTTTAAAGCATAAATTATGCTTATCTGGGCCCTGCGTGATTCACGGTATCATAAATTTTTTTGAAAGTGACAACATCAATTAAATAATGTACAGTTTGTGATCAAAACAATTCTGGGTCAATGTTTAGCTTTCATTGTTGATCAGAGCCATCAGTAAAAGACAGAGCACTCATTTGCCCTTCAATGCATAATTTAAATATGGAATCACCTGTTGACAAACACATCATTAATGTAACATATGTACGTATAATATGTAACTGCTGTCCTTGTTTTGTCTCCATATTGAATATTAAACATAATAATTTTATACATTAGTATCAACCATTATATATATATATATATATGTATATGTTCCATGTGATACTTACGGTATTTCAGTTTGAATTGATTGTAAATTATTTCTTTTATAAAAATGATCATTGGGATACCAGAAAAATTTTTTATTTTTATTTTTATCAATTGTTATGTTCCTGTGACATATAAAGTGAAAACAAACAATTTTTTTGTGTAACCTGAAAAAAAATAAATAAAAGACAAAAGGATAGGGGTTCAATTTATGACCCAATTTATCTATGTTATGAAGAGGGATATAATTGTCTTTTATTAAATCATATTCTATTGATTCATAAATTTGATATCATTTCCTGTAAGGTTATAATTCTTTTATATTTAGTAATACCTCAATTTTTGTTAGCTTTTCATTTGAAGAAATTTAAATAATTTTGGGTCCTTTATGCCATTGTTGGTAAATGATGGATAGATAGTTCTTTTTGTACTCTTTTGGTATACAGAATTCTACAAGCCTCTTGAATTTACTAATCTAAACATGTTCTGAGAGCATAAACGTTTAGTACATTGACCATCTTTGGATGAATTATTGTTTAAAATTCAATATTAATTATTTAATGCATATCAGGATGAGAACATGTTGATATGATATGAATATGAACCCAGCTTTAACTAGACTGACACACTGAGCCGGAAATATAATGTGCTAGCCCAGGAGATGACAATCCGCAGGAAGGCAAATCACCACACGCGGACAAATTATATCTTTGGTTTGACTTAGCTGGGATCGAACCCCCTGACTTTCTGCACTCAAGGTGAGCTAGCTACCATGAGACCACCAAGGCAAAGTGTAAGCTATAGAAATCATCCAGTACAACCGCTTAGATGTTTTGTAAACATGTAGAAGCTTAAATTTTTCATATTTATATCATATTTCAACCAAAATTGCAGTAAAATACACTATCATCACTCTTGAAATACATGCCCAGAAGCAGGTTCCATATATGATGTTATAAAATGGGAAGTAACTCTCCAAAATAAAAATTTAAAAAATTTCACTTGTAAACTTTAAATAATGATTTTATGGCCTGTTTCGTGGGATTTCATATTCCCAGTGATTAAGTTATTTGTGCTGTATTGTGCTGTTTTTGTTTACTGGTAGTTTGCTGTGAATCGTTTATTCTCTCTTTGTATCTTTGTAGTATTTGTTTACCATGTTGCTGTTCTCACAAGTTCTCCTTATCTTTAGATTTTGGTCTTGTAGACTTAAGTCCACTGTCATATAATTTTAGTATTCTATTTCCAATATTCAAAGTACAGTTTAGTATACAGAATTTTTGGTGTGCTGTACAAATATACTTTTATGGATAGTTTATATTTAAAGAAGAAATTTAATTAGATTAAACCTTGGCAACTCAAATGCATATTTTCTGTCCGCTATTTTTATTTTTTTACTTGAAATTTTTGTGATTTACCGAATCACACAAGAAATCCCATGTATATAAATTAAAGTGTGTATGTATTGGTTATGTAAACACAAATACCTGTAATATTGTGACCACAAGTGTAGACAGTTTGTAAACATTGTCATCAAGTGTAATTCCAAAGTTGTTTTATAAAGTCTGATAACAAACAGAGGACAGAGAACTACATGTTTTGGTTGGTAGTGATACTGTCATGGCTCTTAGTGTTCTGTTTAATACTCGTCTTTGTTAGCATAGGACAATTCCTGGTAAGTGTGCTAGGCACATGTGATGGGAGCTCAACCCACAGATCTGCCTAGCACATCCCCATAGTGGGTAATGTGTTTGGAGAATGCTGCACTCCCAGCTCACTAAAGACCCAGAAGGGTCCCATCCCCTTTTGAATTGTTTTGATCAATTGAGCTGGTTCTCGACCTGATTAAGCTTGAAATATTTGCCACTTGAGGTTAAGCAACAATCAATCAATCAACTGGTTCCTGTGTTAAAGAATTTTGTAATCAGTATAATGCAAAAAGCCATTAATCTGTATTCTTGTCTTTTTACTAAGTATAAGGGTACGGGGTACACGTCAGTGATACAGTATCCGATAGGATTGAACAAATATCTAGGTTAACTTGCTGTCATCCTGCATTTTCTATCTAAAAAATCAGTTGTACTTAACAAGCTTTAACCAAAGAGATAAATATAGAATTCATTGGTGAAATAAATGCTTCATACTTTTCTATGGTCAATGACGACAGGCAAACCTCTTAACATTTTCTGTGGTCAGTGACGAGAGGCAAACCTCTGAACATTTTCTGTGGTCATTGACGACAGGCAAACCTCTGAACATTTTTGCCACTTTTAAAAGGTACAGATAGATACCTGGAGTTTATTACCAAATCTCTTTTGTGTGTAATCATTGAAGCGTAACCACTTTTGTGTATAATCATTGAAGTGTAACCACTTTTGTAGATCATATACATGTAGTTTTGTTTTTGTTATCTTATGTAAGAATATGGGGTATACATTAGTGGTACAACATCTGGTAGAATTGAAAAAGGGGAAAACAATATAACATCTAGGGGTTGTTGTAAGGCTTAATTTCAACCAGGAGCAAGCACGAAATAGTCACAGAAACAATTATGTCAGAAGTTCAACAGAAATAGCCACAAATTCCAACTACTGTTGACTGAAACTAATTCCACAGATCCATTTGTGTTCAAGAAATTCAGTTTCTTATTAACTGTATGGTGATCCAAAATCAAAAACGATTTGCTGTCTATGAAACAGCAAAAGAAAAGTAAATTTTATCTTTGAAGGTCTTAAAACAATGTACCTCATCTGATGTTATTTTTTGATGCATCAGCATTTGCTAGTGAAGGTTAACATTGGATTAAAATAAAAAGAAATCCCCTTGGGATGTATTGAAGTAAGTTTTGATCAGAAAACAGTTTGAATTTCTAGGATACATAAAATTCAATTTACCATGTAGCAAATTAAATTTTGACAAATTTGATATTATTAATACACTTGATATGATTTTTAGGGAAGAAAGTATGTAAACTTTATTGTAATTATTTAATAAAGTAAACAAGAGGCTTATGGATTTTGACACCACATGAAAATGCTATTTTAATAATAAAAATTAAAAAAAAATGTCTTTTACTTTGTAATTTACTTTTCATGACACTTTTTGTGTCCTTGTTTTTCATTACGACATTAGGTAGAAGTTCATGACCATAGATTCAATTGACAGACAATAACTTACTATATAAGGATAAGTAATTTATACTTAGTTTGTTTTTTTTTTTGATAGAATTACTGTGCCATTAAGTTCACTTTTGACAAGTTCTGTTTTTTGCAATTCAAATATTTGAACATAGTTCTCATTTGTAATAAGAGTATACTATTTTAAATGCTGTATAGACCAAAATGTGGTTGAATTTTTATTGGTGAAAATTCCGAAATATTGTTTCTGTACAACTTTACCCTGACAAATTTAATATATAAGTTTTGACTTGTTATTTTACCAAAGCAGAGTTCAATATTTTTTAATATTTTTTTTCTTCAATTTTCAAATTCTCATATTCATTTTAAAGGAATGTCAATTGAATTTTTATTTTGTTTTGACATTTTAATAAAAGCTTGCATTAAATTTTCTTTGAAGTTTGATAGGGGATGAAAGCCTGTAAGCTGTTTAAGATAAGAACCTAACGATTGAAAGATTCGTGTGGTATTTCGATATCATTAGGGTATGTTTGTACCCTGAGAATTACCCTGAAGTGCCGCACGTTCCTCATCTTGTATGTCTAAGAATTCAATATTGAGATTGTGGAAAAATCGTCTGATAGAAAAAACAAGTTCAGAAGTCAAACGTAGTCGAAATATTGTTGACAGTGGTTCCTCAAGTAGTAGCGTGTTGGCATAAATTGTCACTTGAAAAAATGACAGACACTCACCCAAACTAAAGTCAAGTGTTTTGTTTGCTTTTTATGATGGAATTAAATAAATTAACCACAAAGAATTGTGGGAAGCAATGGACCAATATTATAAAATTTATTTGGAATGGGTCTTATATTTGTTTATATTAAAAAAATATTAAGACATCTTAAGCTTGCTTTCTGTTGATTTAGAAATTTCCCAAACAATTCAGTCAATTTATCTTTAGATTTAAGAGTCATTGAATAATCGCAGTCCAATTTTGAAATAACAGAATTAGGGTCCTTAGACATGTTGGTCCCTTTATAAATGATAGATGAGACCACTTTCTATCATCATATGTCAACCTGGGATATCTTGTGGAATTATATTTCAATTTTCAGTTTAATTTTTTAATCTTCAAATTTATTATGTTTTAAATTAAATCCTCTATTTATTATTTTTATTTAAACTGCAGACAAATTGTAAATCCTATCAAAATAAATTGACATATTTGAGGAAATTTTGCTCACAATTTTTTATAATTAATTATCCAGGAATGATTTTACTCAAGTTATTTAGCTGATTTAGTTATTTGGTATTGCAAAATTTATTTGAAAAGTTGTCAAACTTGGCAGAACCTGTCAGAAAATGATATCTTTGCACACCTAACCCCCCTAATTCAGTTATTTTTAGCAATTTTCAGTTGTTTCCTCTGCTCATTTACACCATCCCTGATTATGAATAAGATGTTGAATCACGAATTGGTAAAGCCAAATTCCTGGTACAGGTTTTTTGGTTTTTGTTTGTTGATACATTTGCCTTTAGTAAATTTGGTTCCTTTTCTTCATTTTAGATATAAATAAAATGCTCCGCTGGGCACAGCTAGATACGACCGCAGATGTGGAACCCTGAATAGTTGGGGCAATTATGAACACAACATTCAAGCTTGATACAATACTGAATTTGGATTGTGAATAAATATTTGACACAGCATAGGTTTCTGACACAGAATGAATGTTGTCTAAGAACTTAAAAATTTTTAATTTACCTATTCAAACCATATCAGTATTATTTGTTTTTATATATAAATCAGAAATAACCAATTTAAAATTTAAAATTGGGCACACATATCAATTTCTTGCTATTGCGCAATACTGTGCAATTGAAGATTTCTTGCTATTGCGCAATACTGTGCAATTGAAAATTTCTTGAAATATTTGACACATAATAAGTTTCTGACACAGAATAACTGAAATCAAAGAACTTAGAATTGGTCATATGATTTGAATTTATATTCAATTTTTTGCTTCTTGTGCAATACAATATGCTGTGGAGAATTGCCCCCCCCCCCCCCAAAAAAAAAAAAAAAAAAAATTACCCCTTTTTTTAGCTTTTGTGCAATACACTATGAAGTTACACATTGACCCCTCCCCTCCCAAAAAAAACCAAAAAACAATAAAATTTATTGTAACCCCCCATTTTTTTGCTAAAAAAAATTTGAAATTTTCTTTTAATTTATGAAATATGAAATGAGAAAAAAATTACCCCCTCCCCAATTTCTCATTTACCCCCCCCCCCCCCCCACATTTCTTTATACTTTGCAACCATAACAGCCCATTTAAATACACCATAACATATACTCTCTCAAAAAAGAAACGCAACATACAGAAAATAGGAAATTTACTTCATATATTATTTTCATAATTTATGATATAAATAATTTACACAGGAATGCAAAAATTGGCACACTTCTTGTTCATGAGTTATTTTACCTTGGAATATCACAGTTTGTCACATATTGTCAATAAATCACTCATAAATTGTCAATATCTGGTATGTCCACCATTTGCTTGTAACACAGCCCCGACTCTTCTTGGCATAGATTGAATTAAACGCTGAGTTCGAACACGCGGTATCCTTTGCCACTCAAACTGAAGTGCCTGCTGTAATTGTTGCAGATTTTGCGGTGGTGGTTGTCGTTGGCGCACGCGCCGATCCACTTCATCCCACAAATGTTCAATTGGATTAAGATCGGGTGATCGTGACGGCCAACGGATCACATTGACATTCTGTTGTTCTAAAAAGTCTACTGTTACACGTGCTGTATGTGGTCGGGCATCGTCGTGCTGAAAAATTTCTCTCCGAATGTCAATTACGGGCAATAAATGAGGTCGTAAAATTTCGTCTCTATACCTAACAGCGTTCAGATTGCCTTGGATATGTATCAGCTGTGTGTTTCTGGCATAAGAAATAGCGGCCCACATCATAACACTGCCTCCGCCAAAATTGTCTCTCTCCACAACACAGTTTTGCGCAAAACGTTCGTTTCGGCGCCTATACACACGTATGCGACCATCTCGCTTTTCCAGTTGAAAACGTGACTCATCGCTGAACCATACTCTTCTCCAGTTCTGTAAATTCCATGCACGAACTGTAGTACACCATCTAACCCTCGCTCGGTGGTGTTGGCGTCTCAGTGTTGCTCCAAAGTAAGGTCTTCTTGCCCTCAATCCATGAGAACGTAACCGATTGCGTACTGTCTGTGCTGATATACGGCGCAACCCAGGGACGTTTACAGCTGTTTCTGTTGCAGCAATAGTCCTATTCCGCAGATGGAAAAGTCTGATGTAACGATCTTGCGCCCTGGTTGTAACACGCGGGCGCCCTGAACGTGGCCGATCTGTCGTAGTACCAAGCTGCAGGTAGCGTCCCCAAAGGCGTGAAATTGTGCTACGATGAACATTGTACGTTACAGCAACAGCATTCTGTGATTCTCCGGCCTCTAGTCGTCCGATAGCGATATTCCGGGTAGCAGCGTCTAACCTTGGCATAGCGTCACCTCATCAGAATTTTATTTTACGAATGCATTCATGAAAAGAAATACCGGGTTTTTATACCGACTGACTGAGCTAAAAAATAACCCATGATTTGCACGTGAAAGTCGACCCAGTTTTTGGCAATGCGTAAATCGTAGGGTGTCCCAGATTGCGACCAAAGTCGTTTACGGGTGGATGAATTTAAATGATTGTACCTGGAAACTTTTTATGAAGGTGTAATTATGATCATGTGTACATATATTTTGATATTTATTGGTTATTTGTCCGGAAAAATAATATTTCAAAAAGATAATCTGATGTTGCGTTTCTTTTTTGAGAGAGTATATTAAAATAGAAAATGACATCATAGTCATGGATGGCAAATTTTAAATATACATAATTTAAAAGCAGTTTAGATAAGATAAACAAAAAAGCTTCATCAGCACATTTTATATTGGCAAATTTACAATGAAGTTCATTAGAGTTATTGGCAAATTTCCAATGGAATTTGTTAATAATAAAGTTTTGATAACAGGGCACACATATCAATTTCTTGCTATTGCGCAATACTGTGCAATTGAAAATTTCTTCAAATATTTGACACATAATAGGTTTTTGACACAGAATAACTGAAATAAAGAACTTAGTATTGGTCATATGATTTGAATTTATATTCAATTTTTTGCTTCTTGTGCAATACAATATGCTGTGGAGAATTGCCCCCCCCCCCCCCAAAAAAAAAAAAACCCTTTTTAGCTTTAATTTTGGACCCCGATTTGGACCAACTTGAAAACTGGGCCCATAATAAAAAAACTAAGTACATGTTTAGATTCAGCATGTCAAAGAACCCCAAGAATTCAATTTTTGTTAAAATCAAACTAAGTTTAATTTTGGACCCTTTGGACCTTAATGTAGACCAATTTGAAAACGGCACCAAAAATTAAGAATCTAAATGCACGGTTAGATTCGGCATATCAAAGAACCCCAATAGTTAAATTTTCAATGAAATCAAACAAAGTTTAATTTTGGACCCTTTTGGCCCCTAATTCCTAAACTGTTGGGACCAAAACTCCAAAAATCAATCCCAACCTTCCTTTTGTGGTCATAAACCTTGTGTTTAAATTTCATACATTTCTATTTACTTATACTAAAGTTATTGTGCAAAAACCAAGAAAAATGCTTATTTGGGCCCTTTTTTAGCCCCTAATTCCTAAACTGTTGGGACCAAAACTCCCAAAAACAATCCCAACCTTCCTTTTGTGGTCATAAACCTTGTGTTAAAATTTCATAGATTTCTATGTACTTATACGAGAGTTATTGTGCAAAAACCAAGAAAAATGCTTATTGGGCCCTTTTTTGGCCCCTGATTCTTAAACTGTTGGGACCAAAACTCCCAAAATCAATCCCAACCTTCCTTTTGTGGTCATAAACCTTGTGTTTAAATTTCATAGATTTCTATTAACTTATACTAAAGTTATAGTGCGAAAACCAAATGTCTTCGGACGACGACGCTGACGACGGACGACGACGCCGCCGCCGCCGACGACGACGATGACGCCAACGTCATACCAATATACGACCGCAAAAATTTTGCGGTCGTATAAAAATGTAATGAAGCATCTATAATGATTTCAGTTTATGGAAAATTTTGAATTTCTCCTGATTTTTAAAAAAACATGTGTTGCGGTTAATCATTGAAAGGTCACATTAAGATACCAAAATGTTATAATTTTTAGCTCACCTGGCCCAAAGGGCCATGTGAGCTTTTGTCATCACTTGGTATCCGTTGTCCTTCTGTCCGTCCGTCTGTAAACCTTTACATTTTGATCTTCTCCTCTGAAACCCATAGGATAAATGAACTGAAACTTGGTGTGAAACATCTATGGAAGGACCTTTATAAAGTTTGTGTATTTCATTCTGGTCGGACAACTAATACATGTATGGCCACCATGATGAATTCTTATTTCTGATTGGTTAAAATTGTTATTAGGGAATTGTTTTTTTTTTTTTGCATCGTATTTTTTCTGCAAACCTGAGACGTAGGGATGAAAAGAATGTAGAAACACACTGTTGGGTTCCTGTTCAAGAGATATCGTTTGTGTAAAGAAACCATACATATTCAGCTGGTGTATCCATAGTAAGTAGTCCATGGACTGCTATATTATCTTTTTCTAAACATCATTGAGTAACCGTATAGTCTGCCTTCTGTTTTAATGACAAAGATTCTGCATGTTTTCCTATAATTGACCTCTAGACTCTAATCTAACTAATAGTTTCTGTAGTTAAAAAAGACTGTAGACCTATGAATTGAAATAGCATAATTGGAATAAACATTGTTATACATACTCTATTTTCATATTATGGATTACTTTCATTTGTTTCATAGCTGAAAGACCAGTCTTGAGTGATGCTTAAAAGAAGTCAAAACATTTTTCCGAAAATAAAAGTCACAGAGTGTAAATAATTAATGTTGCTCTAAATTCGCTTTTCAGACCATGGGTCAGTGGTGAAACAATGTCTTCAATTAAATGCAGACCTAGATAGCATGTAGGAGAAAAATTTTTATGATTATAGAATATTAGGACAAAGATAAAATGGGAGATTGGGGACAAAATGTCTTTTGCTGTTTCTTTCCATCTTCCTGCGTATTGATGTGTGAGAATAATTGATTGGTTGTATAACTATATAATACAAGATAGGTTTGTGTCATGACAAATAGAAGCAGTATATTTTATGTTCTTTGTGACACATTGTCTGGATTAGTGTCGTGTTTGTTGTACAGCGTGACGCTACTGACTAATGGAAGACGAAGAAATACCACATAATTCTGGGACAAGGCGCACGGCTTTAAACCCGATTCTTAATGAAAATAGATTGATTTTCTATGTGGTAAATATCGGCCAATTCGATAAGTTATTTCCACGGGAGACTTTGAATATATTGGTAGTTAGATAAATCGTTGATTAAGGGATCAATTCGTCTTTTTTAGTCGTCATTTTGGTAGTGACAAATTACCCGTTTTTATCTCGGAGAAAAGATCTGAAAGGAAAGCAGGATAAGCAGACGGGAGGAGAGGTTTTAATATTATCTTCAAAATTTATTTTGACAAGGAAATCATTCTTGAAAGTGAAATTAAATTGTTTTTGCTCTGCGTTATTAGACCAAGTACAAAATATGGCACTTTGATTAATTCATGTTATGTAAATATAAGCTTAGGTCAATGTAATCAGTAATCTTTAATTAAAATGAGTTCATGTGAATGACTAAATCCAGGTAGTTTTTATATAAATTCATAAGAATTTGGAAAAAGAGCAAAGTTATAAGATATGTGACATGTCTAAATCTCGTATCTATAACCTTTGAAAGTAGTGGTTATTACTGTAACAACAGACTGTTATATTGTAACAACCCATTAAGGCACCAACCATTTTTTTACCGAGGGGGGGCCTGGGATTTTTATGCCTGATAGAATTTTTTTTTCAGGTCAGTCGAAAATCAAAATTTTTTTTCACACATCAAGCAAAACAGAATTATTTTTTTTTATAATATACATGAGCAAATGTACAGATATTCAGACTTAAAAAAATTTTTTTTGGACATAGTGAGAATGAAAATATTTTTTTCAGACTAATCTGGACATAAAATATTTTTTTCGAAAAAATCCCAGGCCCCCCCTCGGTAATAAAATGGTTGGTGCCTAACAAGGTTTTAATATTTTCCATAGCTAAACTATTGTTCTGTGTAAGTTTGTCACTTGACCTGGATGTTCGAAAGACAGTTTAAAAATTTTCATTCATTATATTGTTTAAAAATTTTCATTCAATGAAATTGTTAAAAAATTATTTTACTGTTTTGGAAGAAAGTCTGAACTAGAATTTCATTATTAAGTGTATCTGTGTTGTAGATGGACACTCTAGATTTCTTAATTTCTTTTATTTTCTTCACCGAAGTGACAAAAATTACCATTTATAGTAAAAACTGGCTGTATTATTGAAATACTGGTACCTTTTATAATGGTCATTTTTACAGTTTTTTTTAGTTCACTCAGAAATTCATGGAAATTTTGAATTACTTTTGTAAAAGGGCTGCCTGTTATCAAAACTTGATTTTGCTTTTCCATTTGTAGGAACATTTATCCTTTTACATGTAAGCTGTGTTGGTTGTTACTCCCTTTTTATTCACCTGAATTTTGTTCATTAAAATATCATCGATTTTATAAGATACATCCTTTTCTGGGATGTTTTTAATTTATAAATGATTATAAATGATGATATCGATACCTTATTATTATCGTTTGGTTTTATACGAATGTAAAATGTCATTTTAAGACTTGGATAATTGACTCTAATGGGTTTCGTAAGCCGATAATGAGGACAAAATCAATCTTAGATATTACGTAGTATAAAATCTTGACAAAAATTTATAATATAGTCTAATAGTCTGAATTGAAGTTTGCAAAAAGATTTTTTGTTTGTTTGTTTGTTTGGTTTTTTTTTACTCTTTTTTTTATAATTTTGTCTAAGGCTTGTTTTGTAATGTCGTGGAAAGGACTAAGATATTTGAAACATAGAGCTTGCAGCATTATTTACAGAAATATTTTTATGGCAAATATAATGTCATAGGTAAAAAGGAAATTTTTTATGAATAATTTCTGTTCTGCATATTGATATTGTTGATGTATTTCTTGTGCAAATATACGATACCACCAACACAGAGTCGCCCATTCAAGATAATTTTGGTATGATTTCTTCAGGCAGTGAAAAAAATGAATGTAGGTTGCTATCCAGACTGTCCAAACAGACAGAAATATTGTAAAGCGAGAAACAATTTCTTAGTGTGTTTATGGTATTTGAAAATAATTTGCATATATATTGTGTCTGAAGTTTTCCAAAAATTGCTGAGGTCTTTTGCCATTAATTTTTTTGAAACATCCGGGATTTTTTGAATAATCATATGGTCAGTTATGGTCCGGATAACTTAAATAACCAATGGTTTTTGGTTGGAAAATTATAGAGCTAGATGTAAAATGAAGAAAGGCCAACAAAGAAAATTGTGGGTTTTTAATGGTGTCGTTTGTAAAGGGCAAAAATTGCTGGCCGTGATAACTTGCTGATTTGTGTATTTAGTATAAAAATAAGTATGTCGGATTGAAATAAAGGAAAATACTATAGTAATATGATTTGTTTTGAAGCAATTTATTGGTGTATAAAGGAGACCAGTTCACTCGCAAACTGAATAAAGTCCAAAGGACTTTATGTGAAGTTTGTGAGTGACCTGGTCGAGTTTATACACTGATAAATTGTGGAAAAACAACTCTTATGACTTATAATTCCATAATAATTACTTTTCTGCAAAATAAGAAAGAAACAGGTAGTTTAGAATGGTACTCTTTTACTTGGTCACATATTCATACGCTGAATGTCATTTATCGGAAAATAAAAGACCTCAGACGTCACGTTGTCGACCAATCAGAATTAACAATACTCATTGTATTGAAATTATATGTACATACTGTTGCCACTGCACATTTCTAACTTAATAATTATGGTATTGCTGATCACTTATATTACAGTGTGCAGGAAAGATTTCCAATTTTTTTTTCTAATGAATTAATGTATGGTCCTTAAACAACTTAAAAGTGAGTTGTAAATTTTAATATGTTCTTGTATCTACATGTATTAGGTTGAGTCATTGTGGATGATAAAATCAAAAAGGTTGTTTTTATATAACTTAAACTGTGAAGTTGTTTTAGAAATCATAGAAATCTGCCAAGTTTAAACTTTTACATCTCAAAATTCTTAAGCACCTATATAGGTGCCAGAAATTAAAAAAAAAGTTAGAGCAGTCCCTTTATTTGATATAGGTTAGTTTAGCACATACATTTATAACATATTGATTTTTCCTTATTATTCAGTATTGTGGGTTTATTGATGTACAGATTTGAAAAATTCTGAAAAAAGTTTTTTTTCCAAGTCTTTTCTGGATAATGAGAAATTTTATGTGAAAAGGGGAATAACTCAATATTTCTATTAATATGGCAGATGTTTTGTAATATATCATGCTCAGGTATTTAACTTGTCAAAAATATCAGGTAAAAATTAATTACCGACTACACCTTAGTACTAAGGTGAAAACAATATGCCAAGACAATAATCATCTGAACATTTTTAATTTTACTTGACGCTAGGCAAACTTATTAACCATATCAATTAAATACCAGAAAGAATTTCATATCCGTTAAAATTAGGTATCCTAGAGTGGGGGATATTTCGTATTAATTAATCAGTTTTTGATAATGTGTCTATTTATTTTGACAGGAGGTAGAAATATTATGTCAACAAAAGAAGACATAAAAATTGAAAAAAAATTCTTTCAGATCACGGAGGGTTTGTTTTCGTTGTCCCATTGAATGATTGTATTAATGGGTTTAAGTCTGTCTGTTATAATGGGGTCCTCATTTATTTATCACATAACGAAAATGAAATTAAAATTTGTCAGAATTTTAATATCGGGTATGTAAACATCCACAAACCTCTGATTATTGCATTGTCATGTCTTAACCCTTAGCTTGATATTATTGGAATTTGGATCCTCGAGTTGGTAGATGATAGCAACATAATTGTCACATGGTGACATCATGGTCTGATGTTTGGCTTTGCTTTATCGGGGATTAAGAAAATCGTCAGTCATTACGATTTTAAAAACAAGAACAGTAAACCTTTGGGTTGCTAGAACACTGGAGGGGCCCAATAAGACTAACCAAAAAAAGAGTGTTTCCTATAACTTCTGATTGGAAAGTAAAGTAGGAAGGTCAAAGTTTCCATAAACAAAATTAAAAAGAAGCAAAAAAATCAATGGAATAGCCCGGGCTTCCTGAAATCTACTAATTTTGTGGGAAACAAGTTTAGCTTTTGTTACATAACCCAAAAGATTTTTTTTTGTTTTTTCACTATGAATCAGTTTGTGTGAAAGAGAGTTCAATAATATGTTTTCAGAACAAGTCAAAATTACTGTTTTCGGTGTTGATAATTAGTATGAATATAGTTAAATATAAAGATAGTGGTGGTATCACTTTGGAAAATATACTTGGGCTTGCCGTATTAGGTTCCATCCTGACTTAAGTTAAAATAAAAAATAATGTCTTGTAGAAAAGTACATTTCCTACAAAAAAATAAAACAGATATTCTGTCTGGTTTCAGTAAAATAACTGTTCATTGCATGACTGGTTACCTTACCTAACTCCTTTGAAAAAAATGAACTTTGTACAAGCATTTTTCCTCCAAAAATAAACTGCATGTTCTTCCTGACATCAATTAGAACAACATAAAAGTCTTGTTAAAACTTTTTATGTACATGTTTAAAAATTATGAATGATTAATTATGAATCCTTCTAGTTAACCTTCCTTAAAATTATAATTATTTACATTGACATTAATCAGCTATAAGACAGGTGTCTTATTGTTTCCCTTGACAGGTATATGTAGGTAACAGATTAGGGGTCAGAGTAAAGGGGTTTCTAAGGGATTTGAAATTGGTTTTTGATTTTAGTGTAAAAGGAAGGGATATGGTGGATCAATTCGTGGAAATGAAAGAGGGGTGGGGGGTGGGGGGGTTGAATTTCCAGGCAAACAAAAGAATGTTTTTTGATGGTTTCTTTTGAAAGTCTTACATTACGGAAAGTTTTTAATTTTTAACATTTCATTTTTCTCACCAATATCAGAAGCATGAATTTGCAGTTCTCTTTGGCATGTGGAAAAAACTACTAATGCGTGGATATGAGACCACTTTCTTCCACAAATTGTTCTCCCTTCCCCCCATCCCCAAAAACTGAAACTATTGCTACTTAGTGAGATATTAGACAGGAACACAAATAGTTTGACAACTCATGATCAGGACCTATCTTCACACCACACGTCTCTCTAATTCATAACATTTGGTTATGCTTAAATTTTTCCAAAAAAAATGAGAAAATTAAATTTTTGGCAATGTGATTCAATGAAATTGTTCAAGTTTGATGTATGTGTAGTGTCCCATTAATATACATACAGATATGGTTGAAGAATCTGTCCCAGACAAATATTTGCTATGAAAGAGATGAAAAATTAATTCAGAGCAGATTTTGGAGGTATACTCCTATGTAATTAATTAGAATTAAACACACTACTAACATCAAATCACATTCTTGGATTTTTGAAATAATACAGAATAATGAGAGTATCTAACATTATCAGTTGTTATGCATGAGAGTGATAAGCAATGTACTAAAATTAACATGTATATATGAAGTGGAAAGTTCAAAATGTTAATTTATTAAGACATTTCGTATGTGTAATAAATATTGTTTAACATTATGTAATATTTAATGAATTTGTTTGTATAATTTCATTAATTATTTTTCTCTGGCTGTCTTGTTAAGGATGGTTTATCTTCCTAATGTTAGGCTGTACCGGTACTGTTTTAATATAAAATATAATTTCTAAGTACATGTATCACATACATCATTTAAATAGATACATTTGGTGCAATAGAGTTAGTGGGGAATTTTTCATTAATACTGATAATCCCTTTCAGGTCAACACACGAGGTTTTCATGACAAAGTGTTGACAAAAATTGCCAGTTTTTTTGTCTAAGATAATATGATATTCTGGATTATCTTCATCAAAATTGATTTTCTTGAACTGCTGAATTTTCTACATGATTTAAATTTCGAGTCATATAATTGGTCAGTATATAAATTGAGGATGAGCCTAAAGTTGATTTATTTTACAAAACCCAGGTCAAACCCTTCCATTCAAATCATCAAGAAAGTTTAATTGAAACTTATTTATTTATAGTGGAATGGGAAACAATTTATACCAACTTATACTAATTCCTCTCCACTTGGAGGGTGCGACAGTGGCCCCTGTAGCCTACTGTTTTTCGACATCTACAGAGGAGTCTTTAATGTGCTAAGGGTGTTTCTCTCCCTTAACATGGGACAACAATTTTTCGTCCCCATCTGACGGACTAGCATCGTTAACCGAGACAATCTTCACAAATAGTGTCGATGGGGCGTCACAAATTGATCCCTGAAATTTTCATCCCGAACGGGAATCGAACCAGGGACCGTTGGCTCTATAGTCTAAAGTGCTAACCACTACACCTTGGTACCCTTGTTCATTTCAGTTACAGAGATATAAGGGTTTGTCTGTTTATGTTGACATGGCCTGAGGTAAAATCTTATGTACTACCCAGGACCCACATAGAATACACAGGTCAAACATGGCCCTCAGAATCTTGAGCAAGGAAATATTCAGACATTTACTTAGTGCCTAATTTATACGGTTACATCTGGCAGACATTATTAACTTCACTGATTAATAGTATGTTATACATCACACTGGTGTAAACATTTCAACTTTTGTTTTAAAAATGAAGTAGAGATGTGCCATACCTCTCCCTTACAGCATCTTACATAAACCAGATGCTATACTTCACCAGAGTTCCAGACAATGTATTTGTCTTACAGACAGTGAGGGGTGTTTTTTTGGAGGGATAAAGTTCAAATATGCCTGTTTGACAGCATCATTTTCATGAAATGCACAGTTGATAATTGTTTTTTTTGCTTTTTCTAAAGGCATGTTCTTTATAAATTTCATGATATGCTGATGTATATGAAAGTATTTGTGCCAAATGTTTTGAAACAAATGTTTTCTTAGCTTTACTTTGGCTTTATTTCGTGATTAACAAATGAATTATTGAAATAAAAGTTTAAGGTACAAGTAACAGTGTTTTATCATTCTAGTTGTATGATTCAACATGGGATCATATATTCTAGGGGTGGGGAGGGGGATTGGCAAGTGTCCAGGTATTTTTTCTCTTTTTTTTGTTAGACAGATTCTTCACTGAGTTTTGGATTACTGTAATACAATACAATATGATTTTTCAGTCCAAGATTCATCTTATCAAAAGGTATTGTCTTTGACTACTTGTACAAAGTACATCTCAGGTTACTTCATATAAAAAACTGAGAATTTCCCCATTGAATATTGTGGTGTTTTCAGCCACTGAATGATGGTATGACTGATTTCAGTTCGAAGGAATGTAGCAGGAGAGTGAAATTTATAAGGTTTTATGGTAGAAAATAAATTTTTCACTAGGTTTTCTGATATAAGTTTGCTGATATTCCCAGAACGTATGGATATTGGAGTTGTCTCCCATATGCATAAGTTATGTATCCTGACAGAAATTGTCTTGTATTAAATAAAAAGGGCAAAAAGTGCTTTTAATTTTTTCATAAAATATTAAATTGGGAAAGTCCTTTATCAAATATCAAAAATTGTGGGAAAATATTTCCGAGAAGGTATCGTTGATGTGTGTGGAAGATATTGTTAGGAAGGAAAACTATTTTGAAGAAAAATGACAATTTGTCCATTGATATCATTAGAAGACAACTTCCCCAAAGAGCAGATAACTCCATAAATGGGAGACAACTTGGTGAATATGGCTCCAAACAGTGATAAAGGAAAATCTAGTTTGCTATCACTCATACAGCTTCTGATGGATTAATCAAACCAATTCTGGATAAGATCAGCAATTTTCCTGTTTTTTCATAGGGAAGATACTCAGATGTTTTTTGGGTGCACCAAAATTTCTAGAAAGGGATGAGTGACTTCAAAGCAATATTGTCGTTATTTTTATCCAGTTGTTTTTTTTTTCCTTAAATTTTAGTAATCTGTAAAAAAAAACTTTGGGGAAATAAAATAAATTCATGCAGTCTTCCAGGAAACTGAAGAAATTGATAAGACAGTAAATTAAGATGCCATTAAACATTTATTTTGTTGTATTCTACAGAGTATTGATAGAAAACCTTTTAATATATATCTTTAGTAGTATGGAGCCATTTTTATCACTTTCTCACCAACCTTGCCAAGATTCATTGTTTATAAAAACTCAGTAAATAGATTTATTCTCCTAATAAATATTTATATACTACACATGCTATCATTTTTAACTTGAGTCTATAAAACTTTATGGAGGTGTTCTTCGTTAAAATTTCCATTCAATTGAGCTCTTGGGTATTGGGAAAACTATAAAATATACTTTTAAAATCAGTTTTGGTTGCCATTCATGCAAATTTGATAAAGTAAAACCCAATCTATTCTAATAGAAATAAAATCTGTACTTTGTGAATCCTTTGGGAGTTGTTTGTAGGAAAAGTAAAAATTTAAATTTTTAGTGTTTTTCTACATGTCTTGAAGATGGATGGATGGATGAATTGTTGTTTAACATCCAGTGGCAACCAGGTGCATATCAGGATGAGAATATGTTGATATGATAATGAATATGATCCCTGCTTTGTACTAGACCGACACGCTAAGTCGGATTTTTAATGTGCTAGCTCACGAGGTAACTGTCCGCAGGAAGACATATCACCTCACTCGGACACATTATACCGACTCCGAGCTGACCAGTCTTTGCTCTTACTCCTAGATGCCGCGTGCTTGGCGGAAAAGCAGCAAATACCAATTTTAATGTCATTGGTTTGACCCGGCCGGGGATCAAACCCGCGACCTTCCGCACTCGGGGCGAGCACGCTACCACGAGACCACCGAGGCGGTCCATGTCCATGTTCAGTTATTATATTTTTTTCATTTGTATTATTATATCATTACCTAACAGTACAGTTTGATTTGAAAATTATCTGACTTGAATATGTATTCAAGGAGTGGTTTATAGATGTACATTAAACATTCTATATGGGATCAGTCTAAAATGGTAATGTTGAGATTTTCCCCTATGAAGGGCTTAACACAGAATTTGAGGAAGTTTTGGGGTTTCATACTATATTTACCAAAAATTGAAGAATTTTTTTAACAAAAAATGGTGTCAGTCTCAATGCTAAAGCCTGAAATCATATATATATATATATATATATGTGTGTGTATATATGTATGTATGTATATTTGGAAATTTGTTGTACATTAGGGAGCAACCATTTAATTTATATAAGGGGGGGGGGCTAGAATGAAATTTGACATAAAAGGGCAGGATCATGATTTTGGCAAAAATAAAAAGCCAGGATCGCTTTATGTGCAGAGAAAAGTATAGGACCTGTGTCAATAAAGAAATTATTTGGTTTGAATGAAAATAAAAATGTAGGCTGTGATTGGGGCAAAAAAAAATCCTGGACCTAAATATTGGCATAGAGAAAATAGGCAGGATCAAATATTTCATCCTAGGCACCCCCCTTTCCAAAATCAAATGGTTGCTCCGATACTTGTCATTTGATAATTCAAGAGACTAACAAAAACTTTTTCTAAGTGATTTTGTTTTAAGAAATAAAATTTCAGAAGAGCACAGATAGAAATGGGGCATTGTAAATCTTGCTATAGCCCTAAGTTATGGAAAGAATAAAAGGACTTCCTGGTGCTTTGCTCTGCTGTGATTATTGTCAGGTAAATGGTCAGTTTATCAGTTTGATTGGCAGCATAGAGGTTTGCCAACAGGAGGTTACTATCCTATCAGGGTTAATGATCAATGTAAAAGATAATTTATCTGTTTTGCAGCAGGAGGTTAGCTAATTCAAAACTTATGGCATAAGGAAGATAACTCAAAGAAATAAAATTTTGCAAAATGAAAAATTGTAAAATAGATATGTGTATTTAAGAAAAAATCTGTAAAGTTCTTACAGATTTAGAACTCAGATTTCTATGTACAATTCTGTTTTTAAAAAGTGAGGTCTCATTCCGAAACAGGTCTCTAAAGACAATTAGAGTACACAGTTTAAAATGTCCATCTGAGAATGTTAAGATACCCTTTGATTAAATGTTTTTTTTCCAGATTTTCAGAATTCCAACAAAATGCAGTTGGAATCCTTTGAAGTTGAATGTAGAATTTTACATGCCAGCAACAGTTTTACTGAAATCTGTCAAGACATAAAAAAAAACAATTCATGTCCTCTTACAATTTAATTAATGTAAAAGATCTTTCAGAAATATTTTATTACACATGTATGTTACTAAGGTTGCAGCCATTTGCTGCTTCTCATGAGAGGAAAAGGCAGTGAGGAGCAATAGCAAATTCTTATTGGCCTTGGTTAAGATTAAGATTAAGTCTGACTCAGATTATATAGTTCAGTTTGATAACACACCCTACTTGTTGATTTTGCAGACCCAGATAATCTAAATTGCACAGGAATAGGAAAAAATAGGGTTTAGATGATATTGGAATTTTGTCCCCAAATTCATGTAAAAATCAGGTTACAGCTACAAGGATTTTTTTTGTGTGTATAGTATATCTAATACAAAAACAATACAACTTTAATGGTCATTGGTCAAGGGCACTACATATACTATGAACACAAGAAAAGAGATTTTAAACAATTATAAATCAATCATTAATCAATTAATTGGTTGATGTTATTAAAGCATATCTTTTGAGAAAAGTTGAGTTTTTGTTCAATTTATTATAAAAATCTTATGTATAGGTTTCAGCAATATTTTCCCGATTGGATCTTGTAATCCCTGTTTTCAACATTTCAAATGTCATGGAGAAGTCATTGTTAGGGCGATATCCTGTGAATTAGTGTTTTCACACCGTGAATGGGTATTTATTACAATAATTTGATGAAACAATCAAAAGTTGTGAACAAATTTCTCTTTTCCTCTGGTATCATTACAATTAAAAGTATCAAATGATCGGTGGAAATGTCAGACCTATTCTGAAAAATTAAGATAAATAACCATTTATTTAAATTAGGGTCACATAATAAGGACGAAAAGTGGCCTAAAAAAATTACCTTCACCATTGAAAGGTCTTGACACGTCATTTATCACAGTTTATATTGGGTTCTCCCACAAAGGCAAACTGATAGGGTGTCAAGTGGACCTCCATTGTTATTACGGGATATTATCCAATGTTACAACTTATAATTAATCTGCGGAAGTCAGGATTGTAATTCTATGCGGTATATGATAAATGTTTGGGATTACTTTTATGTCCGCTCGAAGATTTTATACTGTTGATCTTTTGGTATTTAATTTTTGCTATCGACTTGGCTTAGTGTCACCAGTGACTTTTTTAAATATATTTTTAGTATTTACAAATCTTTGAGATTGTTTGGGGTCAAATTTATTTTCATAACAGGGATAACTGAAAAAAATTGAAAATAATCAAACGAGTATTTCTGGGAAGGGAGTTTTTCAGTAAAGGTGTGAAGATTTTACATGTAATAAAATATGTTGTATTATGAAGCATTGTATATAGAAAATTAAATACTTTTTAGATATAAGAAATCTTTAGTTATGAATTTTCAGTGAAAAATATCAAGGTTGTTGGTCATTTAGTCTACTTTAAAGTATCCTATATGAAAAACTTTACTACACAGACTCGTACCAAAATCAGTCTACATGAAATTTTTACAAAAAATATGCATTGGACATTGTGTCCAATGTCAATGACTGCTTTTGCTGGACCAATATTTTAGTTGAGTATCAACAGTGCTGACAAATAAGGTGAATTATGGTCAAACTTCCCATTTCTACTGCCAAATGAGAAATACTATTGACCACTTTATAATAAAGCTTCAAAACACTTTTTAATATATTTGTTAATCAGATTTAAGAGTATATAGTAAAAGAATGTTTTTTTGACATTCCGTCTGGAATTCATGTTTTAATTACTGGATGTAGGGAGATTTTACTGGGATGACTGACTGACTGTCCAATTTTGTATACTGCTAAATCTGTCTATTAAATGTATTTAAAACTGATATACACAAGTGTATTTTTATCTGTTAACAATAGAAGTGCAGTGACCTTGCATATTTGAACTTTGACTCTAATTTTTTTCCCATGTCCTATCAGACAGCTGTATAATCAGAGAACAAAAGATTTTACTAACCTGTTAACAGCTCTACAGCCAGGATAAAGAGTTTGGTCTTGATTAAATTCTGTTTGTAGTTTAGAGAAAAAAAGTGAATATTTACAGCAATTCTCTGGTGTATTTAATTCAAGAGCAAGGCCAGGAATATAAAATTTACTGTTTCAAGGCTTCATTTCAGATAATTTTCTTGATGGATCATTGGCAGAACTCTTGAATCAATCACTTGACACTATTAAAGATGGAGCTAAGAAAAAATTAAAGGGATTGTCTTTCTCAAATCAAAGATTTGTTAGTTTTCATAAATTTTTGATACTTGTTTACATATTAGACAGGAGAGGGGATAAGGTGGCTAGGAAAATTTAAAACAGATAAGGGTGAAAAAATGGTGCAGCAAAGGTTGTAAAATAGAATGGCTGCATGGGAGTGGGTGCAGTACACAAGTAGGGAGAGGAAAATGGCTAAGAGGGGGCAGGTATTGGATGGACTAGCCAATGAATGTTTAAACAGTAACATGAAAAAGGACTTCTTTTAAGATGTCAGGAGATGTCTTGAAATGTTAGGAAGGCATGGAATTTCACAAACATTCTGTAATTCTGGCCTAAACAGGAGCACCTGTCTTTACTATATACTTGACATCTGCCAAAAACTCAATCTGCTAACTATGATTTATATAATAACAATTTACTATTTCATAATTAGGATCCTAAGAGCTTCAGAATGTTTTCTTCTGCAGGTATACACAAACTAATGGGTTTGATAAATTTAGAACAGTACCATTTTAATTAGTTAAATTTTATAATTGCGGGTGGTATGTACATATGTGTAGTTTGCAATTACCATCGGAATGAACTAAACGAATTAGAAATTATAATTGGTACAGCCTGGAAAAATATTTTTTATTGGACAAAGATAATAAGACAGAGATATAGGCTTTTCTTCAGTTCGGTATGGAGTGCTTTTGCTTGGATTGTGTTGGGGGGAGTACTAAGTTGTCTGGCAGCAAGGGTAGGCTGTAAATTCTTTGCAGTTTTTGGAGTCTTGATTTAAATAAATATATGTAATAGACATGCCGATACATAGGGTATAAACTCTTGCCAAAAAATCCCTATATGCACATGGCAAAAAAATATCGGACATAAATTCTCCATGGTTTAGACCAAAAAAATGCATTGAAAATCAGTAACAATTAAATCTAAAGCATTCAGACACTTGACACAAGATCAGGGAAAAAATGGTTTGGGTGTATTGATTATATTTTAAACCACAAACCTACAAAAATGTTTATTGTTCTTGCAACCTGCACTTGCATGTTTATAGTTTGTCAATTATCTCAGCCCAGAACATGCCTTTCAGACATGCATTTAACACGTCGTGCACTCGCTGACTGTTTATAGAACTCCCAGGAAATTTATTCTCCCTATTATTTCAATTATTGCTATTTTATAACGATTTCATATGATTTAAAGCTATACACACTTCGAGTTTCATAAACAAAATATTTTATTTGAACAAGTCATCGTAAAGTTGAATTACGATGGGGGATAATCTGTAAAGAGTTAAATAGGTGTTAAAGACTGTTAAAGGATTTTATCGGTTGTGAAAGTCAGCTGCCTATTTTTTATAAAATGATTCAAAACACAAAGGCTATACTTTTATGGTGCAAGTTTTATTGTATAGACGTGTCCTATTTGGCATATATTCCGTTTGCTGATTGGGAACTTGCAGAAACTGCACTTTGACAGCATATTTAATGCATTCCCATAGCAGATTAAGTTCAATGAATGATTATTAAATTTGTATCGTGTTTCTAAAGTAGAAAAATTCTTCAGACTGACAGTCACATGGCACGTGAATCTTGAATTGTAAGCAGATAGTTGTAATGGAAAAGAAGACCTTGACATGTGTCACAGAATCATATTGACTTTTGATTTGGAAAAAAATAAAAGCATCATAATTAAAAGAAACCCTGATCTCTCCGTAGATGGTTTTTGGCATTACTATTTTGGTCTTTAAATTTTTTTTTAAAATGTTCTTCATTGTTTGGATTATTGTTTTTATTTTAACATTTTAGACTTGAGCACAACTGATGAGTCATAAAACAACAAAATGTGCACGTCTAGTGCAACAAAAATGATTATCATAGAATTTATACTCCTTGAAATGCGTCGTATACTGCATAGTATAAATTTACTATATCTAAGGCCACTATTAAAAAAATGTATGTTTCCCCACACCCCTACCCACATTGTTGTAAGTGGGTAGGTAGGTAGGTGTTTTTTTTTTTTTTTTTTATATCTTGAAAAATTTTTTTAATACCCAACAGAGCAAAACAAATCGATCATGTGTATGTCTGGCACATATAACTATTTGTAGCAACTTTAATGTAAGTGTTAGAATGTCTAAATGTTCGTAGCTCTCAGTGTCAGGTGTCAACTTGACATTAATTTCATCTGTTTTATTTGAGTTTGTATCTCAGAATTGTTCATGACTGTGATGTTTTCCCTCTCAGTGCATACTAGTAGCAAACTGTTTTAAATATATATGCATGTACAGTAGTTGTTTAAGCTGAAGAATATTCCATCAAATAATTTACCCTCTGACAGCACAGGACTCTGTATTTTGCTTCTGACATTGAGGAAATCACCAATATTAATAAAATTATTAGAATGAACTTTTATTTGAGCTAAAAGATAGCAAACTAAACTAAATACGCATTAGTCTTAATAGATACCAAGTGATTTTTTAGTCCCGAGTAATGAGGGGTAGATTCTTTGCTGGAATAGCCTTGACACTTATTTATCAATACAGTGGACAGATTTTAATGCTTTAATAAATTTTGAATAAAACAAATGACTAGATTGGAAACAAATTAATAGAAATGAAACAAATGTCCGACGTGTGTTTTCTCTGCAAAGTATATGTTCCTTTAGGATAAGGGGGACTAGTCAAATTCTTTGCAGTTTTTAAATTTTTCACATACGTGGTCGGCCCATAAAATGGGGATCCGGCGACCATCACGTCTATAAAAAAGGAGCTGCAAAATTTAAAGAGTTCAATGGGAAGCGGTGGTCAGGAGGGAGGTAACAAGCTGCTTGATTTGGGGAAGCGGTGGTCAGGAGGGATGTAACAAGCTGCTTGATTTGAAGCTGTAAAAGTCTGTTCGAGACAACGTTTTTCACCCTTCCGTCCGAATATTTTATTGAAATATCGGAAAACATTGTTGTTTTTGTATTATTCTTTTTCTCAGTAATTAGCAGTAAGAAAACTGAAAAGTTTTTATCCATTATTCTTTTTATAATTTTACTTTATGAATCCATGCATGTCATGCAGGTATACAAAGTAAACATGCATAATTCCTGTGAGTGTGGCATTGATTTTTGTTGTCCTTGCTCAGACTGGAAAGGTTTCAGCGTAGAAATTTGTTTCTTCAATTAATTTAATGAAATTTCACCAATAATTAACGAAAAAAAATCAATAATCTCCAGATTTTCTCCCAAATCAAAATTTTAATAAAATAATTTCTTCTCAGCGTCGAAAGCAAGAACACGTGTATGAAGGTTTCCACATATCCATGTATCCTGAAACGGCGCGATTTGTTCATCATTTTCCGAATCATCTTCATCAAAATCTAAATATTCTTTTTCAGAATCATCCTCAAGAAACATTTCTTTTACAAAATCTCGATTTTTCAGGGTAAAACTTTTCTAAAAACGTGTCGCCGTCCGCAACCTTCGTCTACTTCAATTGTTTCAAACTCGATGTAAACAAACTACGAGGTCAACATTTGTCATCAAAATAATTTTAGAATAGGATGTTGGAATTGACCAATAAAAACTGTTTTCTATAGGTAAATCCTTTTTCTGACGTAATATCAACTAAATATAAATATATCTGCCTGATTTCATTGGCTAGAACTGGAAAAGTCTACCTAATATAGAAAGTCGATATAGTGACGACCTGCATTGAACGGAACTACCGGCACTATATCGACGTTCTGCAGTACTAGGGTTAAAAAAAAAATTTGAACTCAGAACTCAAAAAATTTTTTTGAGTCGGCGGCTATTTTCTCAGTCGGTCGGGGCGTGGGGAAACAAACTTAATTTTAATTTTGGCCTAATATTAGTATCTTCGGATTGTTATTTTGAAACTCCTGCATGGTGGATCCTAGGTCCCCGAGGGTATTCGCCAACTCAGTCATCAGAATTGTCTGACATGATTATTCATTGATTTGTTACAGAAATTACCAATATTTAGCAAAATTCAAAAATAATAGAAATACTAAGGGTTCATTCCTTGTATTGCACATGGTAGATCTCCTTAGCTGAAATTTGCTTCCTATTTCGGTATTTTTGGTTATTAGTACTTCTTGCTTAAAATAAGTTTGGATTTTGGTCTTCCAAATGTTTCGGTTTTAATGCTGCTGATGAGAGGTAGCTCCTTGAAATGTGTCGTATACAGCATAATATAAATTTACTATATCTACTATTAGTATCTTTGGATTGTTATTTTATTACTTGTGCTGTCCTTATGAAAAGTTCAGTTAAATGTTGAATTTGTTGAAAAATCATATCCTAAGAACATTGCTCATCAAAGTTTCAGCAGTCAATCTGCTTTCAAAATTTTTCACAAAATGTATTATAATCATTTTGAAATGTCCTTTTTGGATGACAGATGCAGATCATTTAAGGGATATTCTAAATCCTCCAGATCTCAAAACAGTGAAATTAAGTATGCAAATTTCTGCAAGATTCTCTATCTATAAGAAAGACTTCCAAAAATGAAAGTGGACTCTCATAGACATTGGTTTGTTTATGCCCAGCCACGAATATGGCTGGGGTATATAGATTTACCCTTGTTCGTCAGTCCGTACATATGTACATCCCGATTCGGTTAAGTTTTGCGTTTAGCTCCATTTCCCAGAAATATATAGTAATATATCCATGATATTTCACCATTACAGTCCTCTTGTATAGTACAACACAGTTCAGCAACACTTGGGTCGCTATGACCTACATTTCATGCTTCAGTGACTTTGGTTAAGTTTTGCGTCTAGGTTCATTTCTCAGAAACATATAGTAATATATCAATGATATTTCACCACTACAGTTCTCTTGTATAGTACAACACAGTTCAGCCACACTTGGGTTGCTATGACCTACATTTCATGCTTCAATGACTTTGGTTAAATTTTGTGTTTAGGTTCAATTTTCAGAAACCTATATTGTTTTTAGGGTGGGCATCTGTGTCTAATAGACACATTTTCTAGTTTAACTATGTTTGATATACATGTACATACATTTTTTTCTACCAGAGGCATTTGCATAATTCGAGGCCTCGGTGGCCAAGTGGTCTAGGTAGTTTCGCATCACTACTATAATGATCACTAGCCTGTCAACATTGAGATTTGTAGTTCGAATCTTACCTGTGGCGGAGTGTGTGTTCGACTCTGATCTTGATTGACAAGGATTGCCAATTTTCATACCGAAGGTTGGTGGTTCTCTCTGGGTACTTCTGCTTCCTCCACCAACAAAAACTAGGTGCTGTGAAATAGCCAAGTGTGCTGAAAACAGTGTAAAACCCCAACTAAACAAACAAACATTTGCATAATTTATGTTTTTCTTACTCATTGTTGTATAATAATTGTTTTTTGTGTTCCTGATGTACACCAATGTCTTGTTTCTCATCAATAAAGCATATTAGTATAATCTCAAGATGACATGTTTTGTATTCAAATTTCATCTAAAAATAATCAGTATACAATATTACTAAAAAAAATAACTTCTATAACTATCCTTTGTTTTCCTACTCTTTCTGAAGTGCCCGGTGGTTTTGTGGTAGCATGCTCACCTTGAGTGCAGAAAGGTTGCATGTTCAATCCCAAAACCAATGACATTGAAATTGGTATTTACTCCTTCTCTGCCAAGCACACGGCATTTAGGAGTAAGGGAAAAGGTCGGCTCAGATTGAGTATAAGATAAGATAAGATATTTTATTTTCCAAATTAGGTCCCCAGGGGGGCATACACACATAACAAATATAATCGTTACAACATACAGTATTTTACATGACATTCATATAATACACCTAAAATTGATATAAAGTTATACAGGCTATTATATGTTAAAAAAATTTTAAAAAAAGTATTTAAGAGTTGCTACTCCAGAGATGTGGCAAATGTTCTCTCACTTGATTTATTTGCAGTTGTTTTTATTTTATAATAGTTTTGCTGGAAATGTATAAATATAATTGATTGTTTAGCTGCAACAGGTACCAAGGGACGATGCTCTAGGATTGTGAGCTTAAAAGCTCTAACAAGCCTCCTCGTATCTGATGCAGAGAAACAAACATTAATGTAACAAAATTTCAAGTTTATTCACAGCAAATAAAATATACTGCAGGAATAGGTATTGAGAATAGTGTAGGTTTCCCTACTGCAACAGACACCAAGGGGCGGTGCTCAAGGAGCTGTGTTATTTACACAGTCCTCCTCGTGTCTGAAGCAGACAAGAAAGCCACATAATTAACAATTTTTAGAAATAAATTTACCAGCAGCAGTGAGAATTGACTTATCTTCTGTGTTCATAAGCCATATCATTTTATCCCTTGAGTTAAGAGTTAAAAAATTGGGGCAACTTTTAGTTATTTCTTGAAATAGATGAATGCGGTCATCATTAAATTTAACACATTGAAATAGAAAATGATATTCATCCTCCACATCTCCGGAGTTACAACGAGTACAAGTTCTGTCATTTAGGAGGGTACCCTGATACCTTCCGACCTCAATTCTTAAGTGGTGTGATAAAATTCTGAGCTTTGTTAAGCTTCGTCTCTGAGTATAATAGATACTGGTGGGGTGATATGTCTGCCTGCCGACTGAGTGTTGCCTTGTGAGCTGTCACTTAAAAATCCAGCTCAGCATGTTGCTCTAGTACAAAGCAGGGTTCATATTCATATCATATCAACATTATGCACTTAATGGTTGCCACTGGATGTTAAACAATAATTCATCCATCATCATCTTGTACTCTTTCCGCAAACAGTTTAAACCAAAGAAGAAGAAAAATGTAGATTTAGAATTCTCATTTAGAATAGAGTACTTACCAGATGCTTTGAAAGATGCCACATAAAAATGACAATATTAAATCGAAGGAAAAAAATATTTAAAAATGAATTAGGTGATTTTTATCAAGGTCAAAGAGCAGCTGTTACAGACAGTAAAATAGATGATATACAGTTATTAATATTTAAAATAAACTTGTTTGTCCTGTGTCACAGATGTGTTAATATGTTCTAATTAAGTGTGTTGATAACAAAATGTCAGATATTTATTCAGGGGTGCTGTAAGGCCAAGGAAAAAAATGTGTGTTACTGGTTACATCCCTGAAAAAAATAGGGTTGGTAGTTTGCGAAATAATTTTTCATTTATTTATTTTAAGCTCATCTGACCCAAAGGATCATGTGAGCTTTTGCCATCAGTTGGCGTCTGGTGGCGTTGTTAATTTTTCACAAAATGATCTTCTTGAGAACCACTGAACAGAATGAAACTAGATTAGGCATAGATATTCCCTACAAGGTCCTTTCCAAGTGTTTTAACTTGGGTTTCAGTGTGTCAAAAAACATGGCCTCCAGGTTGTTTTCTAATTTCTTCTGAAGAACGACTAAAACGATTGAAACTAAACTTATTAGTTGTGTTCCTATGAAGGTGCTGACCAAGTGTTATTACTTTGGTGCTGATCCGTCATCCAACATGGCTGCCAGCGGGGGGCTTAGTTCAACATAAGACATTATGGGAAATACCTACAAAAATCTTCTTCTAGAGAACTGCTGAATGGATTGAAACCAATCATGGCATGAATGTTCCATATGAGGTGCTGATCAAGTGTTGGTACTTGAATGCCAATCCATCATCCAAGATGGCCGCCATCAGGGGACTTAGCTCAACATAGAACCATATGGGAAATATACATACAAAAATCTTCTAGAGAATCGCTCAAAGGATTCAAACCAAAATTGACATGAATGTTCCTTATGAGGTGCTGACCAAATGTTATTACTTTGTTGCCGATCCGACCCCTATGGGAATTACATACTAAAATATTCTTCTATTGATCCGCTGAATGGATTGAAACCAAACATGGCATGAATGCACGTTCTGACCAAGTTTTGGTACTTTTGTGCCGATCTGTTATCCATGATGGCCGTCAGAGGAAGACTTAGTTTAACGTAGGACCCATTGGAATTACATACAAACGGTATCTTCTTGAAAATTAATGAAACCAAATATGGCAATGGCATGGATGTTAATCTCAAGGTCCTTTAGCAATGAACAAATTGAAATATCATACGTGAGCCTCTGGTTTTTTATCTCAAAATCTGGAAAAAAAATCACATTTTTTCTGGGAACATATATTTTTTTTTTTTATTGCCTAAGAAGATTCAGAATAGTCTGTTTGATATCAGTTTAATTGGTTATCATGGCTGTAGTCAAGCCATTAATTGAAGTATCCAATGAAATAAGAATCTGAATATTCCAAAAATTTGTTTACTACGAAAATGAATATGAAAACTTTATTCAAATAAGAACTTGTGACAAATACATGTATACAAATGGCAGTAAACATATATCAATTATTGAATGCACTAAATAAAATAAGTTACAAATTGTTCAATTCTAAATCAACAGTCCCTTGTCCTAAGTTCTACACTCTGTATAATGAAGGAACCTAAATTTTGAACTTGATGTTTAAGTTAGTTTATTTTCAAATAAATAATTAGCTTCTGAATTCGAACAGAAAATTCTTCAAAAATTTTTTTTTCTTGTGGTTTGAATATTTTGTAATTTGTATTTTTTAAATTATTAGCTCACCTGGCCTAAAAGGCCATGTGAGCTTTTCTCATCACTTGGCGTCCGTCGTCGTGTGTCGTTGTCTGTCGTCTGTCGTCGTTAACAATTTTTCAAACATCTTCTCCTCTGAAACTACTGAATGGATTTGGATAAAACTTAGCATGATTGTTCCTTAGGGTATCCTGCACAAAGTTTATGCTTCGATTTTTGATCCGTCGAAAAACATGTCCGCCCTTATTAAAAATAGAACATAGGGGTCAAAATGCTGTTTTTTGCTATTTTTTCCTGATTATAGAAATAAAATGAAGATGAAAGCTACTTTCAAGGCAAACATGGTATCCCGAGTTGAGTGGTGATGATGAAAATTTGTTTTGGACGGCCATTTTCCTGCCATTTTTTACACTTCCTCAGATTTCAACAATATTTGGTTTTTAAAGTAAACATGGTATCCTTAGTGGATGGTGATGATGAGAATGTTGTATAACAATGATTAAACTTCATAATATGTGAGCTTTTAATTGCCATCACTTGGTGTCTGTCATCATCGTTGTTAACAAATTTTCAAACATCTTCTCCTCTGAAACTACTAGGGGGATTTGGATGAAACTTAGCATGATTGTTCCTGCAATATTTCCTTTTCAAGTACAATAAAAAGCCTTAACCCACAATTTTTACATAACTTCTTTCAAACATTTTAAAAACGAAGACAACATATAGACCAAAAAATTTGTACTTGTATTTGAAGATGAATTAAAGCTTGTATTTTGTATTGTGAATCATCAGATTGACCATGACTGTATCTTAATCAAGCGTAGGGAGAACTCATGCCCATTTCTTTCCAGAGGTTCTTGAAAGGCTTTTAAAGGTATTTTCAGCATTTTACGTGACCTTTAATACTCAGTTTAATTTACAACAAACATTAATATATTAATTTAGTTCATAGTGCATTGTTTGTCAGGTGAGCGATTCAGGCTCTTGAGAGCCTCTTGTTTAAATTTTCTTGGTTTTTTGTTTTGTTTTTCTATAAAATTTAAATAGTCTGAAGTGACGACAAATCTGTTTGTTTTTTTTGTATCTTCCATAATCAATTCCAGGATTGTGATTCTGTTGAGCAAAGTTTGGACCTGATACAATGTACATAAAATTCTTTCTCTAATTCTTTGCGCATTTATATACATCTCTTGACCCGTTTGATAAATTCTGGTATCACCACACATTGGTTAAATGCTCATGAAATTTCCTACCTAAAAACATTCAGAAGACCTCTCAGAGTTTTAAATAGTCATTTGAGAAAAAGATTCTAAAAATCTTGGCAGGTAAATTATGAAATTTATCCACTCTCGATAATTAAATTTTCATTTTTTTAAACTTTTCGGACAAGCCTCACAGTTTTTTTAAATGAAAATTTATTATCTTGAGTTTCATAATCAACTGGTTATGGTTGTAGAATCTATATTTATCAAGGTTTACTTCAGCTTCAAATACGACTTATTTGCTGTCATTATAAATTATCCAGTTTTTCTTCAACAATTTTGAAAAATTAGAAATGTATTTTTGTTAGTCCAGTAGGGGTACATATTGTACAGCTGATTCATATACCATGATATTTTACCAAGTGCACAAGATAGTTTTTGATCATTTAGGAGGACGGTCTTTCAGGAATTAACCTGATGCTATGATATTAAAGTACGACAAATGCAGGATATCAAGTCGAATTCAATGGCATCATGGGATAAATTTGTTTATATTAGGAAAATCGAAGTTTACAAGCCTACAAGAGCAAGTAGTTTCTGAATAGTGTCATAAAATAAGTCGGTTGTATAAATTGCAGTAATGCCGTATTACATGTTAAAGTTTGAATACCTGTGTAGACCAGAGAATTTGGGAGCTGGTATGTGAAGAGGTATTTGACTTTTGTCTATTATCGGCATATATTATAACTGACACCAGTTGTAAAGTCGATGTCGAGCTATAAATAACTCTGGTTGAAGTACTATGTAATAGTTATACAGTCTGTCATATATATAATGTTTGTAGTCATAAATGATGTCATTCAAATGTTTTTTGGTCAAACAAGGTCAGAGGGACCATAGAAATCGGTACAAACCCATAAATGTCGGCACGTAAATGCATTTGGGACTGTATGATAGATGACACCCACACAAAAATGGAGAGAAGGTTAAATTTACTATATAGATGGCACTGAGAAATATGATAATGGATCCTTTTGTAAAATGTGGTCCATGAAAAAGTTGACATAATCTTATTTGAAAGGATGCACTCTGCTAAATTTGTGAAAAATTGTTTTAGTTGAAACAGATTGTAAAACAAAGTTTTAAATTTGAAACAAATTGTAAAAAAACTTTATAACATTTTAAACAGTTTGAAAGAAATTTGTTAAAATTTGAAAGTTTGTAAAAAAAAAATGTTAAAATTTGAAACAGTTCGTAAATCTGGTTTCTTGTCACTCTGACAGCTTCTTGTATAAATCTGCCAAGCCAGAAACATTTAAATTTAAAACAGTCTGTATAAACTTCAATTTTGTAAAAAATATTAAATTGAAACAGTTATTAAAAAATGAAAAGTTGAACTAGTTTGCTGAAATCATGAGATTTGAAACAAGTGTAGTTGGATTATTTGACATGAGAAATATTATTCATGTTATTTGAAGCAATGGAGTACACATGAATGAATTGATATGCGAAAGAGAAAGGGGGGGGGGGCTTCCATTTTAGATAAGAAAGTACATCCATTAGATTTCATGTGAAAGATTTTCTTCAGATATGAAACAAGGAAGTGCAAACAGAGAAAAAAGAATTCAAAAAACTCAAATGATTTTTTACAAATTAACTTTTGACAGTATACAGATAGGGAGATGGAATTAAATTATTTTCAGTAAATGTGTTGTATACAATCCTTTTGATTTGTCATAGAAATTGTCTGCATATTTACATGTACACATTTTATTAACCAAATTTTGCAATAAATTTATTTATTACTTTGGCAAAGTATTGCAGGCAGGCAGGCAGGATTTAAACAGTGTTGAAGAAAAATTCTGGTTACACCTTCTTGTAGACATCTACCTGTCTTAAGCCAGGAACTTGTATGTTTAGTGGTCTGCCTGTCTTAAGCCAAGAACCTGTATATTTAAGGCGTCTGCCTGTCTCTAGCGAGTAACCTGTATATTAAGTGGTCTGCCTGTCTCAAGCCAGGAACTTGTATATTTAGTGGACTCCCTGTCTCAAGCCAGGAAGCTGTATATTTAGTGGACTCCCTGTCTCAAGCCAGGAAGCTGTATATTTAGTGGTCTGCCTCTCTCAAGCCAGGAACTTGTATATTTAGTAGTCTGCCTGTCTCAAGACAGGAACCTGTATAATTAGTGGTTATCTCCAGCTCTGCTTTGTTACATGATTGTATTTTGATTGGATTTTTGTCTCGCCTTGACGGAGTCAAAAGGCGAGACATAGGTATGCTGTTTCCGGCGGCGGCGGCGGCGGCGACGGCGACGGCGTCAACAATGTATTAGTTTGTGATTAGCTCAGTTTTATGGGGATCCACTAGTGGTAGGTCAATGATAATTGGTATGCAGATGTATTACTATTGCCACATCTCATTTCCATGGAGATTATTTGGCTCCGCCCCCTCAGTCATGGTCTATTGACTTTGAATGATTTGCTTACTTTACATGTATTAGTTTGTGATTAAGTCAGTTTATGGGGATTCACTAGTGGTAGGTCAATGATAATTGGTATGCAGAGGTATTACCATTGCCACATCTCATTGCCATGAAGATTATTTGGCTCCACCCCCTCAGTCATGGTCTATTGACTTTGAATGGTTTGCTTACTTTACATGTATTAGTTTGTGATTAGGTCAGTTTATAGGGATCCACTAGTGGTAGGTCAATGATAATTGGTATGCAGATGTATTACCATTGCTACTTCTCATTGCCATGGAGATTATTTGGCTCCACCCCCTCAGTCATGGTCTATTGACTTTGAATGGTTTGCTTACTTTACATATATTATGAGTCTGGTGAAGAGGAACCTTGAGAGATCCTGCACTGGAAATCAACTATAAGTAACTATAAGTAAACAAACAAAATTATATTTTATTGGACACAAAGCCAAGCAAAAAGATTTTTTTCTTGCCATGATGAGGTTGGGTTGAAAAGCTACATATAGGTATTGCTATCAGTGGCGGATCCAGAACTTTTTGTTAGGGGGGGGGGGGGGGGGGAGGGGGCGCTGACCGACCTAAGGGGGCCCACTCCAGTCACACATCAGTGATTCCCTATATAATCAACCAAATTTTTCCCACAAAATTTTAGTCAATGGTATTTGGTATCCAGTTGTATTAGCATTCACACATCTCATTTAAATGGAGATTGTTTAACCATGTAACTCAGTCATGGTTCATTGACTTTGAATATTTGCATAACTTGTGTAAGATGTTAAGGTATTGCTATTATGATTTCAACATTTGCATAATCAAAATTACAAAAAGGCGAGACATATCTCTGTGATAACAGTTTATTCTATGACTCGCATTGAAATTGTAATGCCAGCTGTCCTCAGATGTTTTCGGTTGCTTAGAAACATGTATTTAAAGCCACAGGACAACTTGAAGTTGTTATCAACCTACAGCCATGTTTGTTGTAACTAGGCCTCATTGATGCATACCCCATATCCAGTTAAACAGAATTTTAGCAAATTTTCCTCCTTCCCTGTATTAGTTTTGGCATCATGTGCGAGCAGGCGGCTCTAAGCGCTGACAAAGAAAAATTGTTACTCAGATACTGGTATCTTCGTGTACTTTTATTTTGCTTAGATTGTTGTAACTCATAACCAGTTTTACTTTCATTTGGTTTTTTGTCATTAATGCCAGAGGCAGTTGGTACTTTGTTTAGGTCTACAGGACAAAACTTGCACCAAAAGTCCGTTATGTAAGGCTTGATATTTTATCACAGACATCATGGCGGTTGTGCTTACATAAGAAATACTGTCAGGGTGGCAATGTCTTAAGATCAAAGAAGAAGGAAAACAATTATTATGTGATAAGAACATGTAACATAGTTGTAAACATTATATTTTGATATTTTAAATGTTGATGTTTTGCAGTGTCAGCCATACCATTTGTAACCTCCCCATACAAAGTGATCTAGTTCAGCCATAATTTTATGTAGAGATATGGTTTATTGATTTGTGGCATAAAATTCCACTACTCAAAGTTTTTAAACTTGGATTTGAAGAGATTTATTTAATTTGAATAATTTGAGCCTGAATGTTCTTGCTTCAGACTGAACATGGAGTACTTTGACATGGTGAAAGTTTTCCTCAATATGTCATATTTTCCAGATATTGGTAATTTGTCTCTATAGTTGAAAATTTATAAAACATAGTAAAAAATTTTGATGATTTCCTGACTCTGGGTTTTTGAAAAGTTCTGTAATTTAAACAATGATCTTAATACAGTCTAAAAACATTGATGTTTTCGGGTTTTTTTGACAAGTTCTGTACTTTCAGCTTTTGTCTTAATATGATCTAAAAACATTGATGATTTTGGGTGTTTGACAGGTTTTGTACTTTTCAGCCATGTTGTTAGTACAGCCTGCATATTCCCTTTTGGTGTACTTTGTGTTAAATATAAGAGAATCTCTGTGATGGTTGTCTGTCTCTTGTGTTGTAAATAAAATATTCATTTTTACCTGCTTCAACGGTGAAAGCAGGTCTATTTAACCGCTCCACTCCACCCGTCACACTTAGGGGTACATACTTTGTGTAATCTGAAACTCGGACTGTATTAAACCAATATTTTTAAAACTTTGCATAGTGTTTATATTCTTATTGAAAATGTGCACCTCTTATTTTGGACAAATTTGACAAATGTTTACTATGAAATTTTGCATGTTGAACTTAGCCATTTTTCAGCAATTCATGCTATGAACAGTGCATACTTTGTGTAATCTGTATCTCCGACTGTATTTAACCAATATTTTTCAAATTTTCCATAGTGTTTATATACATATTGAAGATGTGCACCTCGTATTTGGGGCAAATTTTACAAATTTTTACTATGAATTTTTGCATGTTGAACGGTGACGCAGATCCAGACATGTAATTGGTCTTGTTCATTATTAGAATGTTTATGATTTTTTATTTTATGAAAGCTTAATTTGCTTTCTTTTTCATTTTCTTTGAGGTCATCTATAATATATAAATGCACATATTTCAATTTTAGTCTAAAATGACAAACAGCTTATGATACAGACGAGACCATTCCATCCTAAAACTAATGTCTTCTTCCTCTGCGTACATTCCATTATTAAGTGATAGATTCCAACAGATTATTTGGCAGGAAAATCCTGACAAGTATTATAATAGTTATCTTCATGATTTATGAAAGTGTAGATTTGATCAGTCAGGTGCCAGAAACCAATCCACTTCAATTATCTTCTACTTCCATTGATTGACATTGAATTATCTCCCCTTAAAAATAATCACTTATGACTGACATTAGTTATCTGCCCCTGATCATAATTATGAAATGATTGACAGAAACCATAGTAGCATTTATTGACCTTTAACTTGAATATGATTGTGTATGAATACTTTTATTGTGTCACCTAGAAATATATTCCTTGTTTTCTGCATATATACTGTTTAATGTAAGGGGTGTGGGGGAGTAATGTCATTATAAACAATATTTATAACTTGACATTATATCTATATACATGAGAATAGATTTGTAAATAATTTTGGCCCCAGGTCAAAGGAGAGGGGAGTATACTATTTTATCCTTGTGGTTCTGTCCATGTGTCTCTCTGTAACAGAATTTTTTCTGCAACTACTCTTCACAGCTGCTTGATATTTTGTCACAATTTTTCTTTTGGTACGCCATATTGTTTTTCGGACCAAGGCGACATCAACTTCCTGTTTCATAACTTTGTTTATTTTTCGAACTTATTGTTTTGAATACAAAATTTTTCGTCACACTTTTCTCTGCAACAACTCATTACAGCTGCTTGATATTTTGTCACAAGCCTTCATAGGTACACCATATTCTAGGAAACATTTTCGGAGCAATGCGACGTCAAATTCCTGTTTGACGACTTTTGTTTGTTTTTAGACCTTATGGTTTTTTACTAAATAATTTATTGTCACACTTTTCTCTGCAACTACTTCTACTCATCACAGCCACTTAATATTTTGCCACAAGCCTCCTATAGGTACACCATATCGTGGGATATGTTTTTTCGGACCAAGGCAACATCAACTTCCTGTTTGACAACTTCATTTATTTTCAACCTTATCGAAAAGCGGGGGTTTCAATAGTTATCAATGGCTCACAGTACATCTTGTTATTTGTGTTCAGTGACATTTGTGCATATCTTTATGTATGCAATACATCACTGGGAAATACTCAAGCAAACTTATTCAAAAGGAATATTCCCAGACCAAAAAGTTCATAGGTTATTCTGTCTTAGTATCCTGTATTTCTGTGTCAGAATTGTATATTATGAAAATGTATAGATATGGAATATGCAGCTGTGAGACTGATGTCCATCTGCATTGAAACTTTCACTGCTTGTTACTTAGCTACTGTATAGTGGAAATGATTTGCCTTGATAGTAAGTGCTTAAAATGGAAGTTAAGTTTGAATATTCATGAAATAGTCCTGCAAGCATTTGCTATTGTTCAAAATTTATTTCTAATGGGAATTGATTTCGTATTGAATTTGAATGAGCCAGATAATATATATTTTTGGACAGTAAAGGTTTGTGTTAGAAAGAAATTTGCAGAATTGCAATGTAAAATTCTGCCGTAGTACTGTCAGACCTGTATATAAAGGGCATTCAGGGGGACAAGAAAAGTGTCCTTTATATAGAAGTTAAGTTTACAAGCTTTGTTCATAACAGGCATCATCACAGTGTCCTTTATAGACAGAGCTATTTACAGATGCCCTTTATACCAGGTTTAATTATTGTTCCTTGTTGAAAATTATAAATCATTTTGAGAAAATTTCTAGAATTTATTTACATTTTGGTTTTGTCTACCAGCATTAAAGAACTTTTCCAGAGACCATGTATAGGCCTTTTAGAAAGTTTAAACCATCTTGTCTCTGTATACTGAAAATTGTTTTCTAATGGATGTATATCCCATATCTTGTCATTCCCACAGTTTAACATTATTACTTTAAGCAAATAAATAAGAAGAATGAATTTTCACGTAATGACTCTGAAATTTCTATTATATTTATATCTATAAAATATTTATATGAAAAGACCTGCTGAGAAAATTACATAAGTAAACAGCTGTGTATATATGTTTGTCACAGATGTAATTACTACATGCTACATATGTCAAAGCAAAAAAATTTTATTCTTTTTTCGAAAAATATCAGACAATTGATTTGTCAGCTTTATTTTGTTTTGTCTTATAATATCAACTTTAATGCAGTGTTGGATGTTACATAAATTTTCATTTGATAATGTTGAAAATCGCAGTTGATATCATTTGCAAAGGAGCAGTTAAAAAAGAATTTAAAATAAAATATTTTTTATGAATTTTTTACAGTTGTTCTGAATGGATATAAGAGTACATAAATTAAGTTTAGATTTGAGTTTGGAAATAACTGCTAACTTGTTGCTGATAAACCAAATTTGGAACCATCAGATTCACAATTGATGCTGGCAATACAAGTTTACAGTTATCTCCTCAATAGTGTTAAAAATAAACCGAAGACATAATCTCCATCTTGTTAGAAACTTGAATCCAAAGTTTAGATTTTAAGAAAAATTTACATGTATACATTTAATAATTTTGGACTTCTGTCCAAAAATTTTAAAAAGTTCTTAACAATTTATGAAGTCATTCAACAGTAATCTATGATTAAAAGCAAAGATCGACGGGTCAGCTCGGAGCAAGTATAATGTGTCCGAGTAGTGTGATATGTCTTCCTGGGGACAGCTACTGAACTAGCATGTTAAAAATCCAGCTCATCGTGTCTATCTAGTATACAGCAGGGGTCATATTCATTATCATATGTTCTGTTCCTGATATGCTCCTGGCTGCCACTGGAGGTTAAACAATAATTCATCCATCCATCCATCATTGTCAGTAACATGTCTGTTTATCTCAGAGATGGTTTTATAATATATATTGTTTTGTTTCTGTTTCAGGAAAAATAGTCTTCCCAAGTCACTGCTTTCCACCTTCAGGTAAGTGGTATAAGGGGAATAACTCTTACTGGAATTAATGAATGTTGTTTAGAAATATTTTTTAGATTTCAGATTTCTTTATATTTATTAAATTGACAGATTTATTGCAAAAATGTGAGGAATTGTACGTATTATGCACAATGAAATTGGTTATGATTTGTCACTGCTAGGTTGAAATATTGAAGTCACGATTTTCACCACTCTGATTGAATTAGTTTTAGTCATACTTCAGAAAATTAATACCTGTCTTAAAATCTTTAAGTAAAAGTTGGTTCTATAATTTTAAGCTTTTGAAAATTATCAGGGGAAGAGATTTTCAAATTTTAGGTAAAAATAAGACAATTTGGATTAATTTTCACCCTCAGATTTTAGATATTATTTGTATTGATGGTATTTTAAAGCCTTAAAAGTAGGAGTATTGGGGAAAAAAAATTTACCACACCTGTGTATCAACATAAAAATAAAAGAGCTGTTTTTTAAACCAATTGACCCATATCTTCAACTTGACAATAATTACCTGACTTGATTACCAACTAAAGCCATACGTCCGGCCATACTTTTTAGATGATTTCAAAATACCCAAGACAGTTTATGTGAAAATAAAGGATGTTTATTGCAGTGTAAACAGCAGGACTTGGATTATTAGGTGTGAGGGGTCAGTTGAAAATATCATTAAAATGTTAGTTTAATGTAATTAATTTAAATTTATTTATTTATAGTGGATTTGGAAACAAGCTATACCAACTTATGTTAATCCCTCTCCTCTTGACCTGTTAAACCTACTTTTTTGCGACATCTACAGGGGAGTCTTTATCATGCTAAGGGTGTTGCTCTCCCTTAACATGGGACAGCGTTTTTCACCCCATCCAACGAACAAGCAACTTTTATCGAGACCATCCTTGCAAATGGTGTTGATAGGGCATCACAAATTTAATCCCAGAAATTTTGATCCCAAATGGGAATCGAACCAGGGACCTTTTTGTTACGTAGTTCGATGCGCAAACCTGCTACGCAATGGTGCCCTTGAAATTGTTTATGCGTTAAAGTTAATATTTAATGAGTTTGTTGTTGATACATGTATTTGCAGTAAGATATTAGGAAAAGAAGAACTACCACTTACAGTATTATCAGAGGAAACAGTAGAACAGGATCCAGTCCAACATAGACGTAATGGGATAAAACAACAATTCAAACAGTACAAGTCAGTCCAGACTGTTGTTAAATGGATAAAAGATCTGCCAAAACATCATCTATGCCAACATAAAAGTAGTTGTACTTATTATACCCTTCAGGTAATTATAGGCTTATATATATTGTTTTCATCTAAAAAAAAAAATCAATGAATTCCAAACATGTGAAAATATAAGGATGGATGGATGAATTATTGTTTAATGTCCAGTGGCAACCAGGTGCATATCAGGACGAGAACATGTTGATATGACAATGAATATGATCCCTGCTTTGTACTAGACTGACATGCTAAGTCAGATTTTTAATGTGCTTGCTCACGAGTGTCTGCAGGAAGACATATCACCACACTTGGACACATTTTACTGACTCCGAGCCGACCAGTCTTTGCTCTTACTCCTAGATGCCGCGTCCTTGATGGAGAAGCAGCAACTAACAATTTTAATGTCTTTGGTTTGACGCAGCCGGGGATCAAACCCGCGACCTTCCAAACTTGCAGCGAGCACGAGACCATCGAGCCGGTCAAAAATATAAGGATATTGAGTAAGCGTCAATAAGATTGATTGATTGATTTAATATTTTTTAACGCCGAGCTGGCAATATTGCAGCCAATATCATGGCGAGAACTAATTTGAATTGAACTGGTTCAATAAGAAGAAAAAGACAATAGAACCAGTTACAATATACTTTGTCTAAATGGATCTAAGATGTTTTTTTCCCATATGCATATTCTGATAAATATATCACTCCAGTAATGGTCGAGACCAGTAGTATGTAAAGCTGAAACATTTGTCTGCATACTGATTTAAAAAAAGATATATTTATATTCTGCAAAATAACTTGCCCGACAAAATATGCAACCTGCAACAAACACAGAATATCTGAAATTAATATCAGTAAGACTATATGGGTACCATACTCAATAATTGCTCACTAAAATTTTCAGAGCACAAAAAAAAATTTTGCCGATTTATCAAGAAGATTTTGACATGTGACTCAAAATAATGATAAATGAAAATTTGGTTTGTCAGTGAGCCAGCTTCTTGTTTCTAAATAAAATATTCAATTTCTATTATAGGGATTACTACGAAACTTTTGTATAGGATATGGAATTCAGAGTGTTGTGAAAATCTTAGGATCATTATCAAAAGTCTTCAAACGACCAAGTGCTCTTCTACAAGCCGTCAAACATAGAGATAATTTTAATCTTGGTGCCTTCTTAGGATGCTTTATTGCAATATTTAGGGTGAGCTGACCAACTAGTATGTTGTTAGATTAAGAATGTAACAAAAAATTTGCATATTGTTTTTTAAGCACTGACAAAATGTTTGTCCTAGTACTTGAAATTTCATTGGTCACATAAAATATTATGTTGAAAGTTACACGTCTATTTTTAAAAAATGCTTTATTCTTTATTTCTAGCCACGAAATTCAGGGCTTTTAAAAGTCAACCTCTCATGCTTATGTCTCTGCTGCCTGCTTTTGCAAAATTTGGCTGAAAATATACAGGCAGGCAGCCACTGATTTTGACAATTAGGTACAGCTGCTTTGAAAACTTTCGAACTTCTAGAGTTTGAGCCTGTCTAACTTTATAGGTACTTTAAAATGTAACAAGATATAGAACAGAAAATATATATTTTTGTCTAGCCTGTGATGAATTTTGTTGAAGGTGAGACATAAGTATTGCTTTTCTGACATTGACAACAGCTTTAAGTAGGGATATCTTAGCAACCATTTCATCTAGGTTATCCAAATTAGGTGTAACAATTTCTTATGAGCTCAGCATGTCATTGTCGCCTGACCTTGTATTCCTTTTCATGCTCCATTTGCAAAGTTAAAATTTTGAATTAGGTCTATTTCTCAGTTTGTTTACATGGTAGGCCAGCTACCGGTATATTATGTACTAAGCAGCCACCCGTGAAAGCATGGCTATCAGAAAAAAGTTATAATATCATCTGCAGTATAATTACTGTGCATATCGATACTATGTTCGGTTGGCTCTAGCCAACGTATAGCTGAACAGTTTAAATAAGAGCGGTAGTGTGGACGATTGGCGAATGGTGGAAACACGTCGGATATTCTTTCCATTAGAGTTAATTCAAATAATTCGAGCATTTAAAGAAAAGCATCGATCCAAACATTTCAGACAACACATTCATCCTCAATCATTCAAATTCTGATTTGAAATGTTTTCTATTGCTGTTTTTATGTGACGAAGGCCAAAAGAAATTGAGCCCTTAATTTTAGTAGTATAGACGTAGATTCATTGCAAGAACTGTATGTCTGTCCAACAAGTACTAAATTCCTTGACCTTATTTTCATGCTCCAGTGTAAGGTCAACTATATTGATCTGTATATTTGCTTGGGAAAGTTTATCTGTCCGACAGGTGTCATCTGTTCTTGACCTCATTTTCACTCTCTGATTGTCAGGTTAAAGTTTTGGATTCTATACACGGTAGGTCAACTATATTTGGTATGTAGATTGTTGCAAGGAATTTATTTCTGTCAAACATTTAATTGACCTCATTTCCAATCTCCAGTGGTGAGATTAGCTTTTGAATAAGGTTTGTTTTTCACTAATTATATGATATAGGTCAACTATATTTGGTATCTATATATCTAGTAAGGTGTCTTACGTTTCCGAGTTGGGGGACATTCTTCATAAAAATGGGGGGATTTTCAAGTTTTGGGACTCTAACTGAAAAATGCTGAGAGAAATTTTTATGAAACTTTGATGAATTGTTTATATCTATTGACATAAGTTCCCTTTTGATTTTTAAAAATTTCTAATTTTACGTTTTGGAGTTACGGGACTTTATCCATAAAAAAGAGGGGGATTTTCCATTTTTTCGGACAATAAGTTAAAAAACATTTTAATGAAACTTTGGTGACTTTTTCTGTATCTATTGACGTCTTTTGTTTTTTTTTAAATAAATTTCCGAAATGAAATTTTGGAGTTATGGAACTTTATTTGTTGAAATGTCAATTTTTCACACTTTGGACGGTTATGGAATTTTATTCATTCAAATTTCAGAGTTATGGAAATTTGTTCATTGATAAAGTGGTAATTTTTCACATGTCATTCTGTATCTTAAGAACACATTGTCTGATTTACTTTTCATGAAATTTCGATTTTCTGTTCCAGAGTGGGATGTTACTTGTTCATCAAAAATAAGGAACAAAATCAAAGGGTCTATATGTTAATTGGTGAAATATAATTTTCTAGACGACCGGCGTATCATGAGCTCGTGGCACAGCTGTCTATTGTTTAGATGTCTGTTTTCCTGTTACTGTAAGTGATAGTGCCACTGTATTTGGTCTGTATATTTTTTCAAGGTGTACCTTGCATTTCTCATACTTCACTGACTTAGATCAAGTTGTTTCTTAGTTACTACACATAGTAAATCAATGATTCAATGATATTTGTGGGAAGAATCATTGTTTAGTGTGTACACATGTCTGTCTCTCTAATATATGTCACCTATCTTTGACCTGAATTTCATGTTTCTCTTACTGAGGTCCAGTTTTCGTGATAATTGCGCAGAAACCATACATGGTATGTCAAATAAGATTGGATGTGTGGCGTAATTGTTAGATGTATGTCAGTCTGACTTATGTAACCATACCTTGACCTCAGTTCAATTGAACAGGAGGCAAGCAAGACATATTTGTATGTTGTTCTTCGTATTCAGTAATTAAATTTCAATGTTTTTCAGTCAGTGAATTGTTTATTACGATGGTTGAGAGATAAAGATGACAGTTTACATGGTATGTTAGCTGGATTTTTAGCAGGATGGTCCATGTTATGGTATAAAAGTCAAACAATAGCACTGTATGCTGCATTTAAATTAGCAGAGGTTTGTATGTATGTTTTATTAGGTCAATCTGATAAGTCTGAATAGTGTCATTTATCAGTTATCTTTAACATTATAATTAACATGTTTATACTTGATGTTGAATGATGTTGTTTTATCATTTCCTGTACTTAATACAGGAATGTACTTATAGAGATGCATCCCAGTAAGGTTGATATAGCCAAAATTTTGTTACTACCCTAAAATTCACAAGGTGTTTGACTATCACTGACTGTCATAAGGTTGAATGAAACAGATTAAATATAAAAATTAGACCAGGCTTGGCAAATAAGACTAGAATCTTTAGTTACCTGCTAACCAGACTTAAATAGGCATAAGAGCATTTGACAGAATTTTGCATTTGTTGTCTGTCCTTTGTTTGCATGAAAAAATAGTCTCTTAAACCACTTGGCAAAAGTTGATCAAAATTGTCAAAGGTCCTTTCTGTTTCCTCATTTAGATGGTTGTGACTTTGAACCAGGAGGTATCTTTATTTGAGAAAGCAATGAGATTTAATAGAAAGAAATATTATGTTTATTTTATCCAAAAGAAAATAATTTGTTTTTTATATGAGCTCAGTGATGGTAAAATAAACTGGATACCAAATTTCTTGAATGCATTTCTGGTTTAACCTTTATCAGTTACCATCATTTTTGGCTTATATCTCAAAAACTAAAGCATTTAGAGCAAAACTGACATGGGGTAGAAATGTTCATCAGGTCAAGATCTACCTGCCATGAAATTTTCAGACAAATCGATCAACTCTTTGTTGGGTTATTGCCCCTGAACTGTTAGTTGTTTAAGTTGCATCAGAACTTTGATGCTATGGTCCAAGGAGAATCAAAATAGGCATCACAGCATAAATATTTATTTTACTTACTCTTATCCCATTTGAAGACATACAGTGTGTCTTTCCTTGAATTGACGGCACCACTCCACAAGAGTCTATCATCAATATTGGCTTAACTAAAAGACAAAATTTTACTTTAAATTCTTTTCAATTAAACATAACATAATTCATTTTTAGCTCACCAAGCCCAAAGCCCATGTTCGCAATTATCACCTGGCGTGCGTCAGATGTCCGTACCCGTCGTCCTTTAGCATGTTTAACGATCTAATCATCTGAAACCACTGGACCAATTGAAACAAAATTTAGAGACCCCGCCTGCAATCCAAGATGGCCAAAAGGGCCGAACATAGTTAAACATAGGACCCTAATGTTAATTCACTTAAAGATCTTCTAGTCTGAAATGAGTAAGCCTACTGCAACAATGGTCCTTGGATTTTCCTTTATCAGAATTGTATCTGAAGACCCCGACTTCCATCCAAGATGAATGCCACAAGCGAACTTCGTTTAATGAGGGACCCTATGGCAGAAATGATCATTAGATGGCCCTTTATCAGATTTGTATTCAATGACACAGACCACCATTCAAGATGGTTCCCATAAGCGAACTTAGCTTAACATAGGATCCTATGGGAAAATTCACTTAAAGGTCTTCTTGTTTGAAACAAATGAGCAATTTGGCAAAACCACTGAACCAGTTTGAACTTGGCAGCCAAGATGGAGATAGTCAAACAATATTTTTTATGCTTTGAGTCTGCAAATGATTTCCAAGTGAGCAATACAGCCTTTAGATAGTTTTCTTTAATGAACTCATCTTATTGAGTCATGTTTGACTGCAAGATAACATGTTTTCATTTAATTTAATGTGCTCTTGATTGTGTTTGAAATTTCAGAAATTGTAGAAATCAAAACATGCAAGATTAAAATGGTAAAAATTTTAAGAGTTAATTACTAGTGCATGGGCATGCAGCTTCAAACAGTGATGAAGGATCATGGGAAATCTGCTTTGCTGTCAACAAGACAGATTTTTTTTTATATTTGAAGTTGTATCATATTTCCATTTGAACTTTGCTGTATTTTATTTTCCAGGTGTTATATTTTAAAGGTATAGCTAAAGGATTGGTGCCTTATATACAATGTGCTGATATAATTATATATTCTGTATCCACTGCCCTTGTCTTTCATGCTGTAAGTATATTTGTACTGGTTGTTGTGGTAAACAAAAATAAACAAAACAAAAAAAACAAAAGAAACAAAAAAGAACACAGCATACCTTAATATTAAACAATAGTGGTCAGGAAAACAACCTTCAGTATGCATCTTAGACATGAAGAGTAGAATTTTTATATGATCTTCATATGTAGATCTGCATGTTGGTGTTCCAGTCAAATTTAAATTTAATTTTCCGATGTTCTGTTCGTTTCACCTTAAAATGTTGACTATTTTCCAGTTCAAAGAATATATTTTTAATATAGAATATTTTTTCATAAAGAAATACAGTGTAAATTATTGCCAATTATTTTCAAGATTATTTTTTCAATATTTTCATGACCCATGCATATTGCAGGCTGTAGTAGAACCACATAACCTCAGGCCAGCTTACTGGAGATTTTTGTTAAATGTTACAGGAAACAGGTAAGTTGATGTATCATATAAAACATTGCAAGACAGTATTGACGATACAATTGTTGTAATCATTGACCTTTATGATGTCATTTACCATCTCGGCATGGTCTTATCTCATCAAGTGTTGATAGTTTTACTTGTGAATATTACTGTGAGCAAAAAAAGTGTATAATATCTAGCTACAAACTGCTGTTCCATGCCTGAAAGTTTTTAGGAATTTGCCCGATTTCCACCATTTTAGTCTATATATATTCCTAAATAAAATATTGGATCCTTCACAATTTACGTTTTTTTTGGCACCTTCTGTAATTTCACCCATGTTTGTTCATAAAGACATACTTCTCCACTTTATAATCTTAACATTCAGCTCGAAATCAAATGGATTTTATTATGTCCAACAATGCATAAGTGATATTCACAGATATTATTTTAAAAAATCATATTAGTTTTATACCTCTAGAGTATCGTAATGAATTATTGTAAAATCTAGGTTTTGCTCGTAAAATTCAAAAAATATTAGAAATTTATCTATACATTGTATGTATAAAAAATATTATAAATATATAAATATATATATATATATACAATGTATATATTAACAGAAATTATTGTAATATGGTGGAATTTTGGTATTTGATTTGTAACATTTTTTTTTCAGGCAATTCACTTATTCAAATGAATGAGTGTCAGAAAGAACAGAAAGAAATTTACTCTAACATATGTTTTATAGCGAGCGCTATAGGAGCATATGAATTTTCTACATATGGGTCATTTAGAAAAGTCTTTGTTTAATGGGGGCAGCCATTATGCAATCCGAAGTGAATTTATTTGTTCATACTGTGCTACATACTAAGGCCAGAAAAAGTTTCGTTTGCCGGAAATGCAAAGTAAGGGAAATAAATTGCTTTAAATTATAATTTTAGAGTCAGAATCATGATTGTGGAACTGAGTTTCTGGACAGGGCTATTGCTGCGCTCGCACCATTGGCCATGCCAACAGCATATTATATTCTTGATCATTGAAAGCACTGATTATTTGACCCCCGCTTTTGAAAAAAGCACGGGGTATATAGTATTCATGGTGTCCGTTCGTCCGACCATTGTATCCACAACTCCTCCTAAACTACTGGATGGAATTTGATAAAACTTGAGAATCTTCATCCCATGAAGACATTGTGCACCTCTTATTTTAGAATTTGATCAGACCAATTTTTGGGGTTTCCCATAGAAAAACATAGACTTTGACTTTCAATGTGATAGGGAGTACCATGATGCCATCCGCAACTCCTCCTAAACCACTGTATGGAATTTGATGAAACTTTCAGAGGATCTTTATTACATGATGCCATAGTGCAAGTCCTTTTTAGATTTTGATCTGATGAATATTTGGGGTTACCAATACCAAAACGTGGACTTTGACATTCATTGTGATTGGGGTACCATGATGCCTTCCACAACTCCTCCTAAACTACTCAATGGAATTTGATGAAACTTTCAGAGGATCTTTATTACATGATGCTGTAGTGCACCTCCTATTTTAGATTTTGATCTGAACAAAATTTGGGGTTTCCCATACCAGCACATGGACTTTGCTATTCATTGTGATAGGGCGTTCCAGTATGCCATCGGCAACTCCTCCTAAACCACTGAATAGAATTTGATGAAACTTTAAGAGAATCTTTTTTACATGATGCTATAATGCACCTCCTGTTTTAGATTTTGATCTGACCAACATTTGCGGTTTTCCATACCAAAACATGGACCTTGGCATTCCTTGTGATAGGGGGTACCAGTATGCCATCCGCAACTCCTTCTAAACCACTAAAGGGAATTCCATGAGACTTTAAGAGAATCTTTATCACATGATGCCATAGTGCACCTCCTATTTTAGATTTTGATCTGAGCAACTTTTTGGGTTTTCCATAGCAAATAGCAAAACATTGACTTTGCCATTCCTTGTGATAGGGGGTGCGGGGGTATCAAGTAGTGAGCTTTGCTCACAGTATTTCTAGTTTAAGATTAAATTCAATACATAAAACATGAGAATTAGTTTTTTTTTAAGGCAGAAGAAAATGCAAACAGACTGTCAAAATGCACATAAGGATATAATTGTTTCCCATTACAGATTTGCAATGATGAACAGAAGATTGTTAGTGCCATATTTACCATACTCTGCTGACATACAACCAGATTATTGGCCAGATTATGACTTAAAATATACAGATCTCGTCAGACCTCTTAATTCAACTAGTGTACTTAAAACAATTCACAGATGATGTGTATAGTTGTTAGAAAACATCAGATTTGATTTACCTGTTAAGCTATTCAGATCTAAAATATTGTTTCTCTTGTAGTCACTCACTGATACTCATTTCTTATCAGTATTGCATCATAGGTAAATTTCTGGATGTTTTATGTTAGAACGATAAGAAATAACAGGGTACTTATAAAGTGAGAAACAGAATCGAAACGAAACAAAACGAAACGAAACGAAGTATAGTGAAACAAAACAAAATGAAAAATGAATAAACGAAACATAACGAAAGGAAATGAAATATAACAAAATGAAAAGAAATATAACAAAAAGGGGTCTTTTATAGTCTGTTCAAAGGGTTCAGTTGCATGTAATGCTGCGTTAAAGCGGAGCAGATTTTGTCAATGTCTGCGGTGTGTCAAAATGTCAATGACTCAATGTGGATTTATAAAAGACCTTATTTACCCTTTTGCGCCTAATTTCCTGCATCTTGGTGCACAGTCTGTAAAATAATTAAATTTGACATGTATATTCAACCGTTCGGTTACCTCCGAAATATTAAATACTGTAGACCTTACTTTAAGCAATGTTGAATTTTGGACCTATTTCACATTTTGTTTCACGATATCTTTAGAATGGGGTACAAGGTCTTTAGAATGGGGTCCAATGTCTTTAAAATATTTTAATACTGTCCGTCCCCATGGAGTACTAAATTAAGTATGCAGTCTTTAAACAGTAACTTAATTTTCGAACAAAAAGCATCCATATTGTAGCGATTTTTAATAGAACGCAACACATATCGATTAATATCGCTTATGTCTTTGAATGTTATAACAGTGGCCGGAACATTTAAAAACTCCAAGCCAATACGCAATATGAATTGTCTAATTGAAGAGATGAAACACTGGGAATTTCCATGAAAATCATAGTAAAAATTTGAGTTTGTAGTTGCAAAATTCAAGTAAAAAAATCGGAAAAAATGCCTTGAATCAAAAACAAAGCAATCATTAATTAAGAGAACATATTGGTATTTCCTTTCATCTTACATAATCAAATAAACATTGACTATTACCGGTATCAAGAGCATCGCCAAAATTGCCATATGGATGATTAAAACCATGCCAAACGCACAGGCACATATGTTTCTGTTAAGAACAAATATCATGAAGGATATTATTTTTTTAACAGAAACAATTGCCTGTGGCCAAACGATTCTCTTTTCAAGAATTATCTGGGTTAATGTATTATTTCGTTTCATTTCTTCATTTCGTTTGGTTTGGTTTGGTTTGGTTGTATTTCGTTTCATTTCGTTATATTTCGTTTTGTTTCGTTTCGATTCCGTTTCTCACTTTATAAAAACCCGAAATAACATGGGAACTCAAAGTTTCAAAAGTAGAAATTTTTAATAAAGCCAGATGATTCTGTATTGCTTTCAACTCATTGTACACTGCACCATATGGTTACAAAAATAAGGTCACAGTAGAAATATTCTTTTTTATATCGAACTTTTTGAATTTTTAATATCCTTAAGTAGATATCTGAATGCCAGAATGTAAAATTATACAAAAACAAAATAGCAATGTTTGGAAAAAATAAACAGAATTGTCTACACTCTCCATCAAATGTTTACTTTAAACAGCTTTATAATTCAGTCCAATAAGGATGCAATTATGGAAGTTTTCATAAAATGGTTTAATATTTAAAGGTTGAGACAGAAATATAGATTCTCCTTCAGGTACGAGTGGGTTATGGAATTTCTCCACCCGAGATAATTAAATTTTCGATTTTCAACACGCGAGCTTTTGCGAGCGTGTTAAAATCTAAAATTTAACTATTGAGGGTGGAGAAATTCCATAACTCACGAGTAAATTGAAGGAGAATCTGTTTCTCCTATGATTTTCGACAAAAACCTCAAGAAAATGTCATTGCTATGTAGTTTGTTTACGTAAACGTCATTTCGGGACTTCTCTAGTTTATCGTTCCAATAACTGCAGAAAAAACCGCGGTAATTCCCACGTAGAAATTTAATCACCGGGAAGTGGTTAAAAATATTATGTATTTTTATCGCACCGATGAAACACGTCAAGAATAGGAGAAATCATTGTCTGTAACAGAAATAGAACGAGATGTTAAACAAATGATGATTTCTTTAAAACCATTTTCTTTTTATCTTTCAATATAACAAATATGCAAGGTCACATTGACCTTACCTTAAGGCATATTATTGTCAAACTTTGACAGTGGACATTAATGCAAAATTAATTGATGTGACCCAACCCTCCTTTCCATATTGTAATTGAACATGATTAGTAAAAAATTACACTGCCATATTTGGAAAGTGAAATATTCATACTGTTTCTATAATTGCATTATTGTCTGTGTTTTATATTACTAAATATTTATTTTGTTCTATTTGTTCAGTAGTACTTATTGAATTTCCTCCACATTCTGTCATTCTCACTGCAAGCAACAAACTCTATAGGTCGTATGTTAATAGTTGGTTATCTGACTCTGTTAACACATGGTTATTGATTTGTTAAATATAGATTCTCCTTCAGGTACGAGTGAGTTATGGAATTTCTCCACCCGAGATAGTTAAATTTTCGATTTTCAACACGTGAGCCTTTAGCGAGCGTGTTAAAATATAAAATTTAACTATTGAGGGTGGAGAAATTCCATAACTCAGGAGTAAATTGAAGGAGAATCTGTTTCTCCTATTATTTTCGACAAAAACCTCAAGAAAATGTTGTTGCTATGTAGTTTGTTTACATAGACGTCATTTCGGGACTTCTCTAGTTTATCGTTCTAATAATTGTAGAAAAAAGGGCGGTAATTCCCAAGTAGAATTTTAATCACCGGGAAGTGGTTAAAGATATTATGTATTTTTATCCCACCGATTAAACACGTCAGGAATAGGAGAAAAATATTTTCAGAATCGCATTATTATATTTGTAGCTATATTTCATCAATAAATTGTCAACATTTATATAAAACACCACCATATCGTTGACTGAAATTTTATTTCTAGAAAATTATACTGTTTGATTTTTGTCTGGGTTATGGTGAATGGCAGATGGGCGGGCAGGCATGGAAAGTAAGGTACATGTACCTATTTTGTGTAATCAACTACTCCTACAGTTTTAAATCCAGTCTTCAAACTTGGTAGAATGTTTGTATATATATTGGACATATGTGATCCTCCTATTATGGATACATGAGGAACACTTTTGCAAAATTTCCAGTTCCTGTAATAATACATATTTTTATAGTCTTCATTTCATCAATTACAATAACATTTACAAATTTCCTCTCCTTAGTAATTGTTAAGTAATGTATCCCGGACATTTGCTTCTTTGACCCATTTTTTAGCTCACCTTGCCTAAAAGGCCATGTGAGCTATTGCCATCACTTGGTGTCCGTCATCGTCGTAAACTTTCCTTTAAAGATCTTCTCCTCTGAAACCGCTCAGCCAATTGGAACAAAACTTGGCAGCAATGGTCCTTAGGTGGTTCTCTTTCACATATATATACGATGACCCCACCTGCATCCAAGATGGCTGCCAAAGCCAAACATAGTTTAACATAAAATTTTCTTCTTTTCTCTCTTATGGGGAATTTAATTAAAGATCTTGTCTGAAACCAACTGGCCAATTGGAACAAAACTTGACAGCAATGGTCCCTAAGTGGCTTTTACAGAAATGTTTTCGATGATCCTGCCAACCATCCAAAATGGCTGCAAGAGCCGAACATAGTTAAACATAGTACCCTATGGGAAATTTACTTAAAGATCTATCGTCTAAAACCACTGGGCCATTTGGAACAAAACTTAGCAGCAATGGGCCTTAGTTGGTCATCTTTCAGAATTATATCCGATGACCCCACCTACATCAAAGATGGCCGAACATAGTTTTAACATAGGACCGAATTGGAAAAATCACTGAAAGATCTTCTTGTTTGAAACCAGTGAGCCATTTGGCTTGACAGCAATGTTCCAGGCTGCCAGTCAAGATGGACATAGTCCAGGTGAGCGATGCAAGCTCCAGGGAGCCTCTAGATTAACTTATCAATGAACAAATCTGTCAAGAATTTGATAATTTCGTAGTTATTATCTCACCTGACCAGAAGTGAAACTACTTGGTGAATAAGAACCCAACTGTGGTTAAATGAACATTAGGTGGTGCTCTTTCAAAATTGTGTCTGATGGTCTGACCAAGATGACTGTCCCTGCCGAACTAAGTATAACAGGACCTTATTGGAAATTTACTGGTACATAAAATTTTCATTTCATTGAGTGTAAAAATGGGCATCTTGTTAAAAAGCTTTGTTCATGTGACCCAAATTTTGCATCTTAAATGCTTGTTTGCATGGACGATTATTGTTTGCACAATAAATCTAAAATTTTTATTTTACTTTAATTTTAACATGCCAAAGTGACTAAATCAAATTATTATCATGACACTGTAATTGAATGCTTCTTTCAGATGTCCCAAATTTTCCAAAGCAAGCTGCTGTACAGCACAAGAATTGCTATAGTTTACATTGTCATAGCCACAGACTTTTCTGTACTTTAACATTTAACCCTGTGGAAACTGGTAGCTATATGTAATAGGCAATGCACTATTAGGTGAGTGATACAGGCTCCTGGTAGCCTCTGGTTTAGAAATTCTGTTAATTAAATTTGCATGACATGGTATGCAAAGGGAAACTTTTGTGGGTTGTCTCCCTTTACAAATTTACTGTATATGACAGAAGATCAGACTGATCTTCATTTTCATATGAATATGCAAAGTAAGAATGTATAACTTCTTTGTTTTCAGATTAGTTTTTGTCTGATGATTTTTTTAATGAAATAATATTACATGTACTTTTTTATAATTCTTATTTTTCAATTTTCACCAAATTGATAATTTAACTGTAACAACAGACGAGTTCATTTACAATAAATTCAACATTTTGTAGTTTTCTTTTTGTTACCGCTACATATTTGAGATTCTGTAGTTTTCTTTTTGTTAAATATAAGTAATTTTCTATTTCATGAAGCCTTTTTTGGTGAGTGAGCATAGCAAACGAGTAAAAGGGATTCATATTGTGACAAATGGCTGATATTTTACAATATCTATATGCAGAGAACCCAATAATACATTTATCATATACCTTACTTAACAGGATTTTTTGCTGGAAACTAGAGGCTTTTTTGATAATGTCAAGTCAAAACATTATGACGATGACATTTGCAACTATTTCGGTCATAATTAAGTTAGGTAACTCTGTTTAGACTTATCAACTTGTTATCCAATTATTGTGTACTGGTTCCGTTCATGCCAGGCATTTATCATACTTCGATAACTCTGTATTGATTATAGCACGTACTCCTCGTCTTCACTTTAAAAAATTTTTCATTTGAAATATGTAGTAACATTTCACATAGATTATAATTCCAATATATGAAATTGTGACAATAATTAGGAAATTAATCACCAATTTATGCAAACTGGCAAAAGTACATGATTACACTTGATAAAAGGTTACGGTGCAAGGTTTTTTTTCCATTTGTTTAAGCCACAAAAAAAGCGATTTTTTTTTGGTAAAATTTATTTGAGTTTTATCTGAAGTAAATTTACATGTAACGAACTTTGTTGTCCGCAATTAACATGCCGTGTGTTTCAGGTAATTATGACTAATTAATGATTTGGCATGTATAGTGTACCTTGACAGTCCGGATGCTTATTGTTCCAACCCTTAATTAAGGTACACAGGTACTTGTATGTATACAGGTAAACCGTTGTCCGACCAAAAACAAGGTGATTTCATTTTTAAGGTTACATTTTTTTATAATTAATGCGGCATTTTAATAAAGGTGTGTGTGTGTTGGGGGGGGGGGGGGGGGGGGGGGGGGTCACAAAGAATGCAGATATGAAATATAATTTCAAATGTCAGATAAGTAAAATTTTAATTTATTTTAAATTTATTATCTTTTTTGGTATTTATATATTGTAAACATTTGACATATTATATAATTCTATGTACTCGTATGAACGATATTTACTTTGTTATGACAAGGTAGAAGCTGATTGGGATGGGCGCCATCTTGAATAATCATAAAAAATAACACATTTCAACATTATTTGGAAGCAAGAAAAATGGAACCCGAAATGAATTGGTCTTCATGATGATATTCTATCATATATTAACTTTATTTTGTGGAGTTTGATGGTATTAAATATCAAGAGGAAATCATCGAAATTATTTTTCGAAAATGAGTCCTTATGCAAAATTCATGTATGTTATATGTATTTAATAGGCGTTAAACACGAAAAATTCAAAATGACATTGGAAGCAAAAATTTTATGCCCAGGACTGATTTAAAGTACATATCGAATACCACTAAGTGATAAGCTATACAACAAGGGGTTGGATGGTGTCAAACACACGATAGCAATAAGTAATGGGCATTTAATTAACAAGTCCCATTGATTTGTATTATAAATCAACAGCCATTATTTGACACCTATGTACTACCAGAAGTCACCTGATGACCGAAATAGCTGGATATGTAACTTCTGGTCATCCTCCATTGACATTAATTTTGTGATGTAAGGACAGGACTTTTCTACAGAACTGCTGGGTGAGATAGGTGCGGCAAATACAATAAGTCTTCCCATGGAGTGTTACCTTGTGAGCTAGCACATTAAAAATCTGGCACAGCGTGTCGGGCTAGTACAGAGAGGGTCCAAATTCATATAATATGGATAACAATCTTGATGTGCATTAAACAATTGCCCGTGGACGTGACTCAACAATTCATTCATCCATCCAAATGTTTTGATACTAGCCTCAAACTGATGCTTAAAATTTACTGTTACAAAATTGTAATATTTATGAAAAAGAAGGAGTATCTCCATCTTGCATAGCTCTGTCCTTAGATGGTTTCGGCTTTATCCCTTTTGGTCATTTTGAATTTGCTCTTCAACCTGTTGGATTGTTATTTTTGTTTTCAACATTTCAGACCTTGAGCACAACTGATGAGTCGTAAATCGACGAAATATGGAAATCTTGTGCAGCAAAATTCGTATCAAAGAATTTTATTTGAATACATTGGCCATTTCTGAATTGATCTTTATCAGGTAATATCTTAACCAAAACTTTTGAATCAGGAAAACATTGTGAGCAATAGAAACAAATGTGCATAGATAGTTCACTCAAACTTCAGGTAAAGGAGCAACCATTTGATTTTTATGGGGGAGGGGGAGCTAGGATGAAATTTGAAACTAGAGGCTCTCAAGAGCCTGTATCGCTCACCTGGATTGAACTTTTCACCTTGAGCAGACCTAAAAATTTAAGTGTTGCAGTCAATTTGGCTGATTTTTATACCCCCCCCCGCAAACAAAGTTTGGGGGGTATATAGGAATCACCTCGTCTGTCTGTCTGTCCGTCTGTCCATATATCTTGTGAGCGCAACTCCTCCTAGACCGCTCAATGGATTTCAACGAAACTTTACAGAAAGGAAGTACATCATCCAAAGAAGTGCATGAAGAAAAATCTTTGCTTTCCCATATCACACAAGGGAGATAATTGGACTTCAAAGCGGGGGGTATCCTTTGTGAGCTTTGCTAACAGTACATCTAGTTTCAGCTTTGGCAGTCATCTTGGTTGACAGTCCAGGTCAACGGATACATTTCTAAAAGAGAACTACCTAAGCACCATTTCTGCTAAGTCTTGTTCCAACTGGCTAAGTGGTTTCAAACAAGAAGATTTGTAAATGAATTTTCCTATATGGTCCAATATTTAACTAAGTTCGGTGTGGCAGCCATCTTGGTTGATAATCTGTGTGATCGGACACATTTCTGAAAGAGGACCCCCCAGAACCAATGCTGCCAAGTCTGGCTCCAATATGTCAAGTGGTTTCAGACAAGAAGATTTTTCAATGAATGTTCCTATAGGGCCCTATGTTAAACTAAGTTCGGTTGTGGCAGCCATCTTCATTGACAGTCCGGGTCATCGGACACACCTCTGTTAGAGGACCATATAAGGACAATTGCTGCCAAGTCTGGTTCCAATTGGTCAACTGGTTTAAGAGAAGAAGATTTTTCAATGAATTTTCCCATAGGGACCTATGCTGAACTAAGTTTGGCTGTGGCGGCCATCATGGTTAACAGTCTGGGTCATTGGACATATTTATGAAAGAGAACCTCCTAAGAACCATTACGGCCAACTTTGGATCCAACTGGCCTTGTAGTTTCATATTAGAAGATTTTTAGCTCACCTGACCCAAAGGGTCATGTGAGCTATTGCCATCACGTGGCGTCCATCGGCGTCCATCCGTCCGTGCGGCGTAAACTTTTTAAAAAATCTTCCCCTCTGAAACTGCTGGGACAATATGAACCAAGCTTGGTCTGAATCATCACCAGGGTACCCAGTTTCAAAATTGTATCCGATGAGTCCAAGGACCAAACATGGCCGCTGTTACTATATATAGAACGTAGGGGTAAATTGCTGTTTTTGGTTAATAACTCAAAAACCAGTACAGATATCGAAAATCTGACATGGGGTAAAAATGATCAACACAGCAAGATCTACCTACCCTGGAATTTTGAAGTTAACTGGAATACCCATCTTGGAGTTATTGCCCTTTTTTTGAGAAATTTTCCAATTTTTTATACATTTTGTCTTATATTGAAAAGTATTAGAGATAGAGGTTAAGTTTTATTGCAAAAATTTTCAGCATGTCAAGATCAACATATCCTCTAATTTTGTTATAAATCAGAATACCCATCTTGGAGTTATTGCCCTTTCTTTGTCAAATTTTCAACATTTTAATATATTTTACCTTATTAGCTCACCTGACTCAAAGGGTCAAGTGAGCTTTTCTCATCACTTCGCGTCCGTCGTCGTCCGTAGTAGTATATATGCGGTTTTCAGTTAGTATTTGTGGTGGTGGGTGTGGTGGAGGAGCGAGGAGGAGCCGGAAGTGACGTCACCGGAACCGGAAATGACGTCACAGGAAGTGACGTAACCGGGACCGGAAGTCACGTGACCGGAACCGGAAGTACCGGAAGTGATTTGCGCGCATGCGCAACCGGAAGTGATGGATTTTCGCGCCATTTGTTGCCGGAAGTGACGCAAGTCACGTGGTAGGACCCGGATGTGTGGTCTGCGCATGTCTAGGAACCGGAAGTGGTTTTTGCGCGCATGCGCAACCGGAAGTAGTGGTTTCCTCCATTGACGGAAGTCCAAAGAGAGCTCCTCCAAGGGGAGATAACCCTGTAAATGGGGAGATAACTTTTCCCGCCATATTCTCCTCCTCCAACAAGGGGAGGTAACTCTCCAGGACTTTTCCCATATTCCCTTCCAACAAGGGGAGAGAAAAAAAAGCTGATCTGCATTTAAACAAGGCTGTCAACTGTCAACATTCGAAGCAAACCATTATGATGGCTTCAAATGCAGGCTGCATTAACTCGTCGATCTCGTCGATATCGTCCAAGGTATATTGGAGTTGTATCCAGCGAAACAGTGGGAAATACACTTCCATCCTCCCGTCAGTCAAGGTGATTCCCTCCTTTTCAACCTTCAGGTGTAAGCTCCCTCCTAGATGAAAGCTGGACTCTTCCGGGAAACAGATTTCCATGTCCTCTTTGTTGGGATCTGTCAAGACTCCTAGCAGATCGTCCCTCCTATTCACCATCAGGGCGTGACAAAAACCGTTAAATGCATTGGGACCTCTTCTGGGTAGTAATTGCAGTAAGGCACGGGTACGCATCTTCCTGGTTGGTTGATGAGAAATGAATTCTCTCTGGTCCTCGTCCACTATGCCTCGTTGTACCAAAACATCGACTACTTCGTCTACCGGGGTTTCGTTCACCAAAAGAACATAATTCTTGAGCAAGGCTTGTCTGTGCTGTGGTTGCATCTTTACCGTTCGAAGGAATAAGACGAAGTGAGAGGTTCTGCACTGTATATATGTGCAGAACGCGGACGTGATAGAAAGCACCCAAGACACCCAATCAGAGATCCAAGACAGTTCGTGTTGCAACATGTCTGCATGACGTCATGAAACATGGCGGCGCCCACTGTTCGCCCACATGTCGGGAACGAGAGAGAGAGGTGGGTCACTCTGCATTTATCCAGGCTTGTGACTGGCTATCATAAGATAGGCTGCATTACCCCCCCTTCTTTTTTTTTTTTTTTTTTTTTTTTTTTTTTTTTTTTTTTTTTTAATTTTTTTTTTTTTTTTTTTTTTTTTTTTAAATTTATTTAACGAGTCGTAACACGAATCTATTCACAGTCTCCGTGGCCTCTTTTGGATCCTCCAATAGTCTAGTGATATCCGTCATGACATGTCCCATACTCCGATGTATCAGATAAAAAATACAGTGCTGGCCGCACACCGTTGAACCTTCTTCTTGTACTCTGACGGTGTTGTATGTCCACATTCGACAATGTCGATTCATGAAGTTAAGGTAAGAAATCGAGTGAGGTGGTATGCCGGTAGGATCGTAGTATTCTCCCATGGAATTGGCATCGATGTATATAGCTATCCAATGTTTTCCCTCTCGACTATCAGGATCCGTGTTCCCCACCAAGGCCGAAGGCACGTTCATGTGTCTGGGTAATCTATTTCTGGCGTACACTCCTTTAAACACCGATCTGGTCCCAGGGTGATCTTTTAAGACGCCTTCGATCTCTAAAGTGTTCATCAGGCACTGTAATCAAACAGGACTTGTCTATTTCTGTCTATTTCGATGACGTTGTCGAACTCTGCATACAAAACCACGTTGATGGTAGCAGGAAGTGCTTCGGCAAAATGAATTTCTAAACGTAAGTTGCCTTGTTTTATCAGTTGAAAGGTACCCACTTCAGATATATCGGGAGTCAAATCGAAGCCAAACAAGGTGTAGCCTTTAGAAAAGTCTTCTCTGGAAATGGCGTTTCCTTCGTCTTGAAACATCTTTCCGGTGCTGGTATAGAGTCCCATGTAACTTCGAATGTATCCTTCCCCGCCGAAATCCGGCTGCAAGGGTTTGCTGGGTATCTGTTTTCCGTCCACGTTGAGCGCGACAAAGTTTATCTTGAAGTGTTTAAAGTTAAACAGGTTTTTCGTGATGTTTCCGTTCAAAGCATCGCTTTCTACACATCCTATGACCAATCGCTTGGGCATCTGTCCCAGGAACATGTTGTCTTGGACGTAATTGGTGTTTCCTCTAGGTACAGTGTCCACTTTGACTTCCACCCGTCGTATGGGGTATTTGCTGCTCGTTTTTTCCAAAGCTTTGATGTGGGCCATGCGAATGGCCGGGCTCAACTGCACCTTTCTGACGAATAGACCTAAATCTCTAATCTTAACCTTGAAAGCGTTGGCATGTCCCATCAAAGCAAAGACGTCTCTGCTCCTCCTCAGTTTGATTTTCAGTTCAACTTGATTTAATAAGTATTTATCTTGACAAAATAAGTCTACGTGAAGTTTTCCCATCATCTGGACTTTTCTGCTTTCGGCAATCAATGCCTTTCTGCTGGAGAATCCCACGTTGTCGTCGGTTCTGATTTCTAGGTGTTCGGGTGTGTCTTTGTACCACATGACTCCGGTCAATTGAGATTCTTTGGCAGCGGGTCCGTAGCTGAGCAAAGTTTCTATATAGGCCCGATACGGGTAAACACTCGTGGGAGGGGACACCAATTTCTCGTTGAGACTCACACTGACATCGCTAAAGAGCGAATGCATCCATAGATTCACGGGTCCCACGTCCGAATCGTTGGCCAAATTGCTTCCGTCTGCTTTCACGATCTGTGCCTCTACGAATAGATACGTGTTGGCCAAGTCGATGTAGTCTTCCCCGGCCCCGCTTACGACGAATTCGTAAGGTCCTTGGTCCGTCAGAGCCGATGTCACACCTTTCTGTTCCCAATATCCGTGTTCTACACTGGTCTGGGTGGGTGGAACCCCAAACAAGTCCAATTCCGATTTAGTGCATTCGCACGAGTGCGGGTGTACGAGTGACATTATCCGAAAACGTCTTTCGATGTGGTTCGTTGCTTGGTCAGACGACGTCTGATACGTTTCTTGGGTGCAGGTCTTTTTATAACTCGTTCTCCGGGTGGGCCGGCATACCCGATGGCTTTCTTGAACATGTTTTTGCCTGCCGTTTTCAATCTGGACTTGGCAGCTTGTTTCAAAGTCTTTCCTTCAACTGCGTCTCCGGCTATGCGTAGTCCCGTTTTCAACGCTTGGCGACCCAGTGTCTTGGCTCCTTTTTTCAGTAACGGCATGGCCGCCTTAAACAATCCTCCAAACACGCTTCCCAATCCGTGTCCCCTTTGAAATCGACTTCCCCCATAGACGGGATAACCACTTCCGGCTTGATGAAGATAATAATCTTCGTAAGACTTGGCATCACAACAATGACGTGCTTTCATGTTAAAAACTTCTTTTTTCTGCAGTGAAGTGTTACCACCACTCGTCCACGTTCGAATGGCACGATTCCTCCCGTGTCGTCCCTTATATCTATTTCGATGTCCTGGAATCGGCGTTGTACGAGGGTACAGTATTGAATGGGATCGAACACACGCGTCATCATATCTCCGTCTCTACCTTCCACGGGTACGATTCTCAACAGTGGAACTCGCGAGTCACCCACCATTCTTGGTTCGATCAATGGACAGTACACGTACAACGAACTTAGACTTCTCGTGATATCGGCGACAAACTCGGCCATGTGTTCTCCGGCCGGAAAGATGGCCTGTTTGAATCCTAACATGTTCTGTAACAAGGGACTGAGAATAACTTGACTGTTGGGTTTGACTTGAACGAACACTTTATGATTCACTTCGTTTAAACCGATGTTGAATTTTTTCTTGAGTTCCGTCCTGCTCTTTTTGGATTCCACGGCTTTACACAGACGTTTCGCAGACGAGTAATACCCCTCCGGCAATTCGAAATGATGTCGCTGTAATTCCTCGCTTTCTTGAAAATGAACAGCTACCCATCCTTCCTGTTTCTTTACGTTGTACCACGTATGCGGATACTGTATCTCTGCCAATCCAATCTCCCACGATCCGTCTAAATCCATCATATGAGGTAATCTCGTCGTGTAGCGAGTCAAGGTGTTGTCCGGATAATATTCCATCGAACTATTGCTGGGTAACGTCAGATAAAACATTATGTTTGATTGTCGGATTTGGCAAGAGGTATCCCAAACAGCTGCTCAGTAAAGCCGTCCACAGGTTACTGTTTTCTGTGCCGACCGTTAAATTGTAAATACTGACGACAATCACTGTATACAAAATCAGAATTTGGCACAGGAATACAATCTCCGGGCGTGGTAGTTTCTTTCCGAAAGCAACCCAAGACCTTCTGCTATCCGTATCGGTCGGTGCCATCGATTCAACTGATTCACTTTGAGTGAACGTCTCGCTTTTGTAGATCCGAAGAAAATATCCAACTGTTGAATTTGGCAGGATAACCCAACCATTTGACGAGATACTGTAATCTCCTGCCTTTCTTTCTCTTCGCCAAAATTTTGTCGATTTTATACACGTCGTCTTTCTTAATGACTTTCTGTAATTCTTCGGCATAAAATGTTCCTTCCAATTCTTCTCCGTGATCGTCTTTCACCACGTATACCGGGGGTCTGGCCTCGATGCATCGGACCACGGTAAACAATTCTTCCGTCCAACGAGGTAAATATCCTTTTTTAAAAGTTCTTTTGGCTTTAGTGAGTCGCACTCGATCTCCAGTTTTGAATTTGCATTTTGGAATCGAGCCACTTCTTCCATACAATCGTTTGGCTACCGAGGTCTGGTTAGCCCATGTCACTTCGACCGGTGGTCTACCGATACTTCTATGGTAAGTATGATTGTACGAGATCACCATGTCTTCCAAAGCATCCAAATACTTCGACGTTTCTCTGTGAGTAAAATATTTCCACATTTTCGTTTTTAACGTACGATTAAAACGCTCCACGATACTGGCTTTCGTTTCCTCGTTATGAGTCGTAAAGAAATGGATGTCATGATCTCTTAAAAATTTCTGGAACACTCGGTTGGTAAATTCCGTGCCTTTATCCGTCTGTAAACGAATCGGAAGTCTTCCCGACTTGAAAATGACATTGAAAGCTGCCACTAGACTCCGACCCGTCTTGTCTTTGAGAGGTACGACCCAGGCGTATCTCGACAACACGTCGATACAGGTAAGCAAATATCTGTATCCATCGTTATAAGACGCAATCTTCGCTACGTCTACTAAATCCGCTTGCCATTGATGATCTATTCCATACACCACCACTCTTCGTCTGACGAACCGTCTTCTAGTTGGTTTATGTAGAGTATATGCATCTTGAGTATGTAACCATTCTTTGACTTCTTTTTGCGTGTACCCTTTCGGTCTGAATTTATTAAGACCTCCATAACTCCCGGGATCAGGAACATGGTAATACGTCGAGTCCATGACCTAAACTAACAGCGGCTGGATGTGACATTTCTTTTTAATACGGTGTCCACGCCTTGGGCGTTTTCGGTGTTTGCCATCGTTTCGGAGACGGACTTTGTTGTCGTTTTCGAGCTCTCAGTGTTCTTTTCGTTTGATGAATATGTCTCCATCTTTCTTCGTGACCTATCAAATCTTGTGGGACGTTAGCTTCTCTTAACGCTTCGCCAAACCTTTCCCATCCTTCCGGGTTAAAATATTTCCTTTTACGCAAGACGTTGTTGACTAAATCCACCACATTGCTTCCCTTGATGGTTTCTCCTTTAAACGTTAATTCTCCCTTCTCGCTCCACGTGATCTCTGGACTGGCTTTCATTTTCTTCAATAAAAGTTCTGCTTTTCCTTTGAGTGTTTTTGGAACACTGTCTATGACCTCTTTCTCCAAGGGATCTTCGGGAGTTGTCGGGAGTTCCGGGACGACAGGTCTGGGTCTATAATCATCGTGTATATTCATATAACGATAAAGAGACTGATCGTATAATTTCAATCGCTCCCCGGTCGGTAGATCGTCACGTTCCAAGATATCGTGCATCTTTCTATCTAAGGTATCCATGGCTCGGATTCGCTGATCGACCGGAGGTTTGGGTCGTTGCGGGATCTGAGTAGACGTATTCAAATACAAGATCTTCATTGTAACAATCCGGAGAGTAACGGTCCCACGACGGATGCAATGGGTGCCAAGAGAGATCCCAAGAATCCTCCTTTCTGTAAAATGACTTTTTTCTTCTTGAGACTGACCGTCTTTTTCGCCAGTTCTCGGAGTCCGCTTTTATTTCGTTTCAATTTATCTTTCTGTGCACGAGTTAACTCGACGTGTCCTTTCAAAACGTTATCAGCACACTCGCACAAACACTCGATGAGACTTCGATCGGCTTTCTGTATGAGATGTTTTTGAATACAAGGCTTTGCGTGTCGTAAATATACTAGATCGTTGGCGTGTTTTCGGAGACGTGTCGAGACCATGTTCTCTCTTCCGTTTTCCGGCCAAGACTAACGTGACGCTGTATTCACCGACGTATTTATGCATCCACGTAAGCACTTTGTACTTCTCCGGGGAAAATATGGCTTCTCAATCTCAGTCGATCTGGAGTCTGTTGTTTCATATCGATGATTAAATAGCCGTGAGGTTCGGCCGTGGCGGAAGCATAGGCATCTAATAAAAGATCCGCTTTTTGAGGAAACATTTGTCGAGCCAAACTATGAATCTGAGAAGAGTCTCGAGGATTCTTGAATAAGACCATGTAATGAGCATTGAGACTGATGGTTCTGTGGTGTTTTCCCTGATGAAAGATGTTTTGTACGATATACATGACGCTGATGTTTCGATGATGACTCTTTTTAGTAAATAAGGAAGCCACTTGGTCATCGGTTTCTGTCATCAAATCATCGATGATAATCAAGTGTCGCCTACTCGAATCTAAACTATCGATATCGGGTAGTCCTTGTATAAATTCTACACCGTCCACGGTACCATAAAGCGTTTGGTATTCGCCATAACACCATAAAATTCGATCAGGAAAAGGGCACATCATATGGTGGATATTAGCCACGAATCGTCTGACAAAGACCGATTTCCCACTTCCGGTAGGACCCGCAATCAAACAGGTAAAAGGATGAATCCAAGGCATGAAATGATTCGGATCGAATCCATCGGAACAATAAAAGATATTGGGGTCTTTGGTAGGATTACAATAGTAAGGTTCTTCTTGTTCAAGGACTTGGGTTTGCTGATCGGAAGGCCAACTCATGTTGTCGGTTTGAGTGGTAGATCAAGACTGATCGTTATGAATGTATACTGGGATATTTAACACAAAATTTCGACTTTAGGTCCTCAGGTACGTGCAGGTCCACTTCCAAGGCACCAAACAACTTATCCTCCATCACGGCTCTCATGATGTCGTCTTCGGTCATCGTGGCGAAACGATCACAGGGTCTCTGCCTCTGGGACACGAAGGTCTTGATTCCTTGGTCTTCTTTCTTTAATCGGTCCCATTCGCACTCCCACATCTGTTTCACTTGGTAGTCGTTTTCTGTTATGTACTGTATTTTTTCCTGGGTAGTCTTGTATAATTCATCCAGGCTCTTTCCGTTCAACGGGTTTTCTGTCTTTCCCCGAGTCAGGCGACAACAATGTCCGTGCCACAGGCAGCCTTGGAACTCGTAAACTGTATTAGTATCCTTACAGTAACCATCCACGGGAGGCGCCGACGTCCTATCAGTTTTTCCGTATCGTTCCCTTGGTGACGTATGTGGTGTCCTGTCTCCTGGGCTTCCCATTCCAACCACTCGATAGCCATTCGTTCGTACCTTCGAGGTGTCTGTCTTTTAAAATCGTCCTCGCTCTTGCGACGGACGAAGTGACCCGTTGGCATATCCTGCATAATACTCCACAAATACAAGGCGTTGGCGTCCACACCGTAGATCTTCTTGCACGGTTTTGGGTCTTGGTATTCTGCAGGACGGATGAAGGTCTGGTCTTTCTCGTGGTATCTGTGGAAGACGATGCTGGGTCCACCCACTATGTTTTCTTTGTACAACTGGTACAGATCTTTATTCTTCTCGTCCGGAACGGTGAAATAATCGGTCAGACCATCGAACATGGTTTTCAGTGTGAGTCCAGGTACGCTGATGCCGTGTTTAAACATGTCCACCTTCAATCCCTTGTAATATACAAACATCTTCTCGATGGCTTCCAGCATGGGCTCCACGTCTTTGTTGTTGTACCATATCAGGAACTCTTTCACGTTCTTCATGTTCTTTTCCTGCCAGACGTCCCGACACAGCTGGTACTCTTCGGGTGCAATGTTCTCGTTTTTCAGTGTACTGAAAAATGCCTGGTGTGGTGGTAACTCCGTCACTGCCAACTTGTCTAAACCGGTCATCCACTCGTATGGAAAAAACCCTTTCTCTTCTGTACAGCCGTAGGCTTTCAAAAACTGGGAGTAACTAAATCCGGGAGCCAGGTAGTTGGTGATGTCCAAAAATTTCAACTTCTCCGTCTTGATGCACATGAAATTGTTGTTGCGTTTCACGGTATACTTTATCTTGTGACTTTCCACCAGACGAGTGAAGAAATCTATCTTCATGGCGTTCACGTCGTATTTCCCGGTGTTGAAGCCAATCACGGGTAATTCTTGGAGATGTCGTTCCAGTTGCTGCTTCAACTTGTACAGGTTATGTTTCTTTTCCTGGCGTTCTCGCTCTTCGTCGTCTTGGTATTCTTCCAGGTCCCGGTCCAGTCTCTCTTGGATCTCTTCAAAGACACCAGCATACCTGGGCATCAGTAAGCGAAAGGCTTTGTCACTGATTTCTGTCAAATGGATCAAACAGGAATCCACGGTTTCACTGCTATCGCCTTCCGACACGAAACAAACTGGCTCTGTAAACTCCGGTACGTTGGAACACACAGAGACGCTGAGCAAAACGTGCTGACTGGTCCATTCCAATTTATCCGATCTCGGTTTTTCTGTAGGTTGAAGCATCGCCTCTATATCGTAAGTGGCTCTGTAAGGGTAATATCTGGCTTCTACCGGGACTTGGATTCCTTCGTCCTCCAAACGTTCAAACACGGTCTGTGGTGTATGGTACACGCCGCCGGGATATTTGTACAGGACGTCACCGGTGCAGGTTCTCTCGTGTCTGTGAAGTTCGTATACTGACTTCCACAACTTGTCACATTTGGAGCATAGGTAACTGTGACTGTATTTCTCCATGTCGCTGACATAACTGAAATGGTTGTCGTACAAATTCAGGTTCATGGTGTCCTGGAAACTGTAGGGAGAACGTCGTACCAATCTCGCCGCTATGTCGCCATCTTCTGTCTCTTGCAAATCGTACACACAGATGTTTAGTTGGAACAGTGGTTCGATGTACGCCAAATCGTCTAAACAAATACCTTTGAAATCACAGCCGGACATTTCTGTCTTCTCCAAATATTGTCGATGGTAAGTCTTGGCAGGTACTTCTACGTTTACGACGGGAGCTCCACGATGGACGGCCAAACACCGGAAAAAACACAGGTTGTCATCATATGGCCCATTGGATCCAGCAACCAGTGCGACGACACCACGGTTTTTCAAAATGAAGTCTGGTAACACGACTCTGGCTCCTATCGGGTGTTCCACCAACTTGTTGACATAAAACGTGGCATTTGTCAGTAAATGTACTACCCACTTGGTGTCGGGTCTCTGCTGCCGGATAAACTCCAAAATGTCGTGACGGCTCAATTCTTCCAAAAACTTTTCTAGGTCTTCTTCATTTCTAATCAGGTGTGGTACATCGAAAAATCTGGCGTTGTTCTGGCTGGAATGGAAGTATCTTAGTTCTCCGGTCTCTACGTTCCTCAGTACAAATCCAAACGACACGTTGATCTTGAAGGCCGTGGTCTGGAGTTCGAAAATGTGGCGAACCATGTCAGAAAAGGTGGCGGTTGTAATCTCATTCAACGTAAAGTTGAACCGATCCTGGACACGGTTGCCGGTATTTTCTTCTGTCCGGATGGACTGCCAGTGTCTCAGGTACAAAACCCTGGTATCGGGATCTTCTGGCAAAACGTCTGGTTGAGATGGACTGGTTGGACTCTCAGGTGGCGACACTGTCCTGCGTCTTTTTGCACTCAGGCCAGGTAGTGGCGAGGCTGGTCTCTTGACTGGTTTCTTCATCCTGGGCTTGGCATCTGGCTTGGTATGCAACAGTCTGTGGCGAGCAAGGTTGTCCAATCTGTTGAAATACTGCCCACAGTCTGGACACGTCAAGGTGTACCTGTGGGACTCCTGGTGGCGATTCCGGTTGTCGGCCCTGGCAAACTCCTTTCCACATACCTGGCAGGCAAAGGACTCGACTGGATCTGGCTTTCCAGGCTCACTCTGCTGGTGGGTAGCTTCGTGACGCTTCCTGGCATCCAGCCTGGCAAATTCTAACCCACATTCCTGGCAGGCAAGGGACTGGACTGGATCTGGCTTTCCAGGCTCAATCTGCTGGTGGGACTCCTGGTGGCGTTTCCGGTTGTCGGCCCTGGCAAACTCTTTTCCACATACCTGGCAGGAATACGTCTGGGACGAGGCAGCATGGGTCTTCTGGTGGCGAAGCAGGTTTCTCTTCTCGGTAAAGGTCTTACCGCACTTCTCACAAGAGAACATGGTTGTTACCTTATCAAAGGTTCAAGACGAAATGAGAGGTTCTGCACTGTATATATATCCAGAACGCGGACGTAAAAGAGAGCACCCAAGGTGTCTTCGCTCACGGCCGCGTTCCTCGACATGTTTCAATCCGTTTTCTAATGGAAATTTCCACTGAAAATTTCCATGACGTCACATTAACGGGATCCAACATGGATAACAAAAAAAAAAGAAAAAAAGAAAAAATAAAAAAATTCAAAGAAAAAAAAATAAAAAAGAAGAAAAATTATAAAATAATAAAACAGAAGATAAAAAAAATTAGAAAAATAAAAAGAATTAAGTTTTAAGTTAAAAAGTAAATATATAGAAGAAAGGAAAAATTATCTCCCCCCCTTGTATTGTTGTAGGAGAAAAATCCTGGAAAATTACCTTCCCCTTGTTGGAGGAGGAGAATCCTGGAAAAGTTATCTCCCCATTTATCTCCCCTTGGAGGAGCTCATTTTGGAGTTCCGTCAATGTAGAAAACCACTACTTCCGGTTGCGCATGCGCCTGACTTCCGGGTACTTCCGCTTCCGCCTGAACATGCGCAAACCATATGTCCTGGTCCTGGCACGTGACTTGCGTCACTTTCGTAAATAAATCATGGGAAAACCCACTACTTCCGGTTGCGCATGCGCGCAAACCACTTCCAGTACTTCCGGTTCCGCCTACGCATGCGCAGACCACACATCCGGGTCGTAGCACGTGACTTACGTCACTTCCGTAAACAAATCATGGGGGAAAACCCACTACTTCCGGTTGCGCATGCGCGCAAACCACTTCCTGTACTTCCGGTTCCGCCTACGCATGTGCAGACGACACATCCGGGTCCTAGCACGTGACTTACGTCACTTCCGTAAAGAAATGGCGGGAAAATCAACTACTTCCGGTTGAGCATGCGCGCAATCCACATCCGGTACTCCCGGTTCCGGTCACGTGACTTCCGGTTCCGGTCACGTCACTTCCTGTGACGTCATTTCCGGTTCCGGTGACGTCACTTTCGGCTCCTCATCGCTCCTCCTCCTCTCCACCTCCTCAAATAATAACTGAACTGTCCCTATATACTACTGACTTTCACGTAGTGTTATTCTGAAAGTTCAGCAAACACAGATATTTGTTAAAGTCTTGTGAATTGAATTTTAAGAGTTCTCAGTTTTGAAAAGAAAAGTATTTGAATTATTTGAGTTTATACAGATGGGTACATGGTTATCAATTGAACAGTTTTTAAATGACCACAAATTTGTTGAATATCCTCATGATCATATATTTGTATGATGTGATCGGCTTCGTCGTTTGTGAACAATTGTTTTCCGTGCGATAGTTAGGACAAAAAACGTGCAGCTTCATCATTTTAAAAGTGAATTGATATTTCTGGGCCAATTTTGATGGGGTTTGTTTTAAAGTTTTTCGTATAGAACTTGCTATGTCATGCAATATCAACGGTTTGTATTGCGATTGTATCCAGCTGCGTTCGGTGAAGCATTTTATTTTTCTAAATTGTTAAATTTTAAAGCTTTTATATAATCATATTAATTCAATATGAAGTTAATTCGAAACCTGGGGAATATCTCATTGGTTCTGGCAAATAAAATCCCAAAATTTGTTCTCGTTCACAATATACCCATCAGTAGCTCAAATAGGCTCGTTTTGCAGATGTTTGTTTCTTTAGAAAAGCTATTTCAACAACAGACACTTTTCGAGTCAATCTCATTTTCTGTAAACAGACGAAGATGCAATAAGTTACAAATCAATTTCGGAACGCATATGTTCTTTACCGAAAATGAACATACTTTGCGTGCAAATACAAGGATTTCTTGAACGATCGTTTTCTGTTGAAATTAATAGGAAAATATTTATTATAGGATTAAATACGATTTTGTATGAGTTTATCGATGTATAATTTCATTTTAATTTGCATATTCCGTTTGAAGAATCCAACTTGCGTTGTTTAATATATGACGTTGCAATCTTGACTGTGACGTCCGTGTAGCAAATTTTCGCGGAATTTTTGAAAACTCAATTTTAATCAATTTTTAAACCACTTCTCATTAAATTTTAACTATTATTGTCAGTATCATCCTTAAAATTTATCCTTTTACAGCATTCTTCACATTTAATGTCTCATTTGGAACTTTAAATAATCAAGAAAGCGCATGAATACACTTGCCAAATACGGGTTTATCGATATATAAACTTTTATGATTTTGCACTTTCGACCAATGAAATTCTTTCATTTTATCATATGCAAATTAAAATGGAATTATTACTATATAATAATAAATTTTATGTCAATATCTGACGTTTCGGCATTTTATACGTGACTCCATAAAACGCTGCTGAAGCCTTTCTACTTAGACAGTGTTGAACATAATCATATAAAAATGATTACAAAGTTAACAAACAGACGATATATATTCAACATTAACGAGAATTCTCAGAGAGTCTTCGAAAGAGAAACAACACTAAAAAACAATTCATCGTATTTTTACTAAATAGGTCAGATAATAGATAGATCGACGAAGATTGCTTCATTAATAAGAGAGTAAAAAACCATATTGTGCTACATACTAAGGCTAGAAAAACTTTCGTTCGCCGGAAACGAAAGTAGGGGAAATAACTTGCTTCAAATTTTAATTTTAGAGTCAGAATCGTGATACCGGAAATGAGTTTCTGGAAAGGGCTATATTGCTGTGCTCGCATCATTTGCCACGCCAACAGCATATTAAATTAGCAGCTTTCTTGAATCCCATTTACTTTATTAGCAGTAGATTCCAAACTATATAGTTCATTGCAAAATGAACAGGTAAAGGTTAAATAAATCATTATCATCAAGTTCACTGCAATTACAATCAGTGTTTATAAATGTTAATAGGACAATGAAACTTATACACAAACAACATGTATTATATACCAAGAAAATTAGTTTCTAAAATCAATTTTTTTGTATTTTGAATTTTAAGTTTTTTGTAAAAATGTAACTAGGTCAAGTCCCTTGTAAAATTTTAGAATATATGTACCATGAAACAGAGATAAATCATGACTTGACAGTGACTGACTAAAAGTCGGTCTCGGTTCCGGTTTTCGGTCTCGGTTGAATACCTAAAAGTCGGTCTTTCGGTCTTGGTTCACATAATAAAAATACACTATGTGGTCAAATAAATAAATAATTTAAAGAAATAAAGGTGGGTAAATGTGTATTTTATTGATTTAAACAATATTCAAAACAAATTGAATAACAAAGTAAATGTTTCGGATATTTTTTTCGAAAAAAAATGTCATGAACTGGAAAAAGCGAGACCGAAAACAAGGTAAATATCGGTTCCATTTTAACAATGTTTAAAGTTATTTTATTTCTTTTTTTAATTTTTATTTCTTTTTTAAAAATAACATACTGGCGAGATATATTTACTGCATTTTACTAAACTTCAGAACTGCATGGGTGAACGTGTAAATAGGTTAGTTGATCTAAAATAATGTAGACTCTATATACACTACGTATTGTTTTTTAACTGAACATGCTGTATTGAAATAATACTTTTTTCTGAAACTTTTGCCACCTTTTATGTTAGTAAAGATTGCCTTGTGTCATATTTTTACGATTGTATTCCTTATCATAAATTCATAAATAACTGATGCTCACAGGGTGGCTAATTAACAACAAATACTTGATTATGTTGATATTACAGATAATTAAATTCTCAATTGACGCGTTAATGTAAATCCAGTTTCATATTTCTTATCCTATTAAATACTTTATTAACGAAAAAAGTCGCACCCCCGAACATTGCTACTCACGGCGAATTTTTCACAATGGTTACGCAAATATCCATTGCCTTTAGCGCTTTACTTTCACTGCGGACTTAAAAACATTTTAATTGTGACGTATATCACCCGACACGCAAACAAAATCGGAACTACTTACATGACAGCACAATGAAATGACGTTTTTCAATATGAGGCAAAATGTTACGTTTCTCTCGTCCCTCGTTGGCGAAGTAGTTCCACGATTCGGATGATAGAAATTTAATTTCACGAGGATATAGTTCTCAAAATTATAAAATATTATAAGAGGAAAACATGTAAAAAATGTATCAAGTGATCAATAAAGTGAAATATAACAATATATATTCATCCACCCGCGTACCAAAAAGGACTAGATCTTGTCCTGTATGTACACGGCTGACGACAGAGTCGCTTTCCAAGTGGAGTGCATGTAATTTGGTCAATTTGGCAGCATTTACAAACTATATTGCCAGGTTTTTATTGTTGCGTTAAAAGTCGCGTGATTTTCAGCGTCAAGACTATTGTCACTAAACCAATCTTCGGAGCAGATTCATTTCCGTTCCGTGCACTCGACTTGGAAAGCGACTCTGTCGTCAGCCGTGTACACACAGGACAAGATCTAGTCCTTTTTGGTACGCGGTGGATGAATATATATTGTTATATTTCACTTTATTGATCACTTGATACATTTTTTACATGTTTTCCTTTTTTATAGTTTTGAGAAATATATCCTCGTGAAATTAAATTTCAATCATCCGAAGCGTGAAACTGCTTCGCCAACGAGGGACGAGGGAAACGTAACATTTCGCCTCATAATGAAAACTTCTCATGGAAGTAGTTCTAATTTTGTTTGCGTATAGGGTGATATACCTTACAATTAAAATGTATTGGAGTCCGCAGTGAATGAAAACCGATAAAGGCAAGGGATATTTGTGGAACCATTGTGAAACTATACCCCTTGTGTGGAATGTGGACTCAATCCTGAAATGCAGGAATCCATTTAAAATGCGCAGTGAGTAGCAATGTTCGGGTATATGAGTTATTTATGGGCGTGTCATTAGCCAATCACAGTTCAATATTAAAGTATAAGATAGGGTGAAATTATTTGGTGAAATGATCCAGTTTAATGTGTATTACGGTATGTATCATGTGCTATTTAAGCTTATTCCTTGAATACGACGTACATATTTAAGCTATGAAAAGAAAGGAAAATGGAATAAGGAAAATTTCTTGTAATAACAATAATAATAAGTCAGCTTCTCAGTTATCTCGTTTACTCGTCCGTTCGACATTTTGTAAACTACAAATGAAATTGGGCGGAAAGGGCGATGCGGGGTTCGCATGAGACTTAAAGTAACCGTGAAAGACTATTATATTATTACATTGATGGTGGTGATTTATCGTAATCTCCAGTGAAAATAAATTCGATATTTTCACTCAGTGAAAGATCGGTTTTTATTTAACGTCGTCAGGGGCGTCACTAACAAATGACGTTTGAGACGTCGACAGATTCAGGAAGGGATCGAAGGAAAATATGACACTTTCACAATTTTTTGTCTATTTTATCAATGTAATAAACAGTATAACTAACTCAAGAATTTGAATATCGACAGTATTCAACTCGTGACCGGAAAACACTAATAATTTCCTCATGTGCTGCGCGCATTCGTTAATTAAGGTGTTTTTCGATCACTCGTTGAATATTTTGCGATATTCAAATTCAAGTAGCCGTGAAATACTATTAAAGTAACTTTGAAATACTGTAATAATGCGGAAAGATACATCTGTGCCAGGGCTTGTATTGCTGTTCTTACTCTGAACGTTACTACAAATTGAACAAATTCAAAGCCTTTTTTATCATACAATACATGCAGAACTTCTTATTTAGATTAATTATATAAAATTAACCAACGAAACAGAATTATCTGAAGGACAAGTAATTTATTCAGCTGTTGAATAATAATCATAAATGATTTCTTATATGTTGTCAAAAGCTTGTCCTGTTCCAATAAAAGCGAAGGACGGTTTATTATTTTACGTACACTGCTGAATTGGCAAGCAATTAATTCATTTTTCACTGACCTAAGTTAATTGATATACATAACAAAATGTTAATGCAAAGTCACTACATGTCCGTACCAAAGAAATGAGATGTCTGGGATTTACTGTTTTGCGCTCTTGACGATGTTAAATTTTGATTTTATCTAATACATTGTTACTGAGTAAGTCCGAGATTCGAGAGAACAAGATATAAATTTATAGTGCAATCGTTCTAATTTAACAGTTAAAATGCGTTGACAGTATATTTACAAGTGACATACGGTCACTGACAGTATGTAACATTTAGGGCACACCTACTTGACCTGATTGACGGGACTGACTTTTAGAAGAAAAAATTCAATACTTTTTCTCTTTTTACTTATTTTTTATTGTTGAAAAAAAAATTTACAGCCAAAGTGTCCTTTATTTTAAATAACCTTATGCGACTATCAATGGTATACTTGCTCTTCAATCTTTGAAAAGGTGACTTTTCCCGCCAAATCAATTGGGGCCTGTTGAGGGTAACAAACTTTTGAAATAATATTGAAATTGGTAGTAATATTCACTTATGCCGTCAAAGATTGTAGTATAAAGACAATAACAGTGCATTGACTTGACATAAAATTCGATATATACGAATTCGGCACGGATCGAGGAAAATCTCGGGAAATCCTCGCATTTTAATTTCTAAGCCTCATCCGTGTATCGATTTTATGTCAAGTCAATAAACTGTTAAATGTATATCAACATTATTTTAAACTTCATGATACATGTACTGTTTCATTTAACACTTTACCTGCTCATTTTCAATGACCTATATAGTTTGGAATCTAGTGCTAATAAAGTACGTGGAACCCAGGAAAGCTGATAATTTATATAACCGGTTTGAGTACATAAAAAATTCCATCACGTTGCCAAACGCGTGTTGGACGTAATTATTGCATTGTTTTCACCTAAACCTGATCATACCCGACTTTTTCTTTCTTTCTTATATATGAAGCCATCTTCGTCGATAAATCTATTATCTGACCTATTTAGTAAAAATACGATGAGTTGTTTTTCGGTGTTGTTTTCTCTTTCGAAGACTCATTGAGAATTCTCATTGACTTTGAATATCTGTAGTCTGTTTGTTAACATGTAGTCATTTTTATATGATTATGTTCAACACTTTCTAAGTAAAAGGCTTCTGGAGCGTTTTTCGGTAAAGAACAAATGTTCCGAAATTGATTTGTAACTTACTGCATCTTGGTTTGTTTACAGAAAATGAGACTGACTAGAAAAGTGTCTGTTTTTGAAATACCTTTTCTAAAGAAACAAACAAACATCTGCAAAACGAGCCTATTTGAGCTACTGATAGGTACAATGTAAACGAGGACAAATTGGAGGATTTTATTTGCCAGAACCAATGAGATACTCCCTAGATTTCGAATTGACTTTATCGTATTTTGAACTCGTGCAAATAAGAGTTTATCATTCATATTCGCACTAGTCCAATAGACAATAAGGTATTTATTTGAATTGGGAGATTAATGCTCTTGGTAGAACTGTGAAAATAGAAGACTTTAGAATATATTTACTACAATATAATAGCGAGCGCAGCGAGTGCTATGGGAGCATATGGGTCATTTAGAAAATTCTTTGTTTAATGGGGGCAGGCATTATGAAATCCGAAGCGAATTCATTTGTTAAAGCGAATATGGCCATATTGTGCTACATACTAAGGCTAGAAAAAGTTTCGTTCTCCGGAAACGGAAACAAGTAAAGTAAGGGAAATAAATTGCTTCAAATTATAATTTTAGAGTAATAATCGTGATACCGGAAATGGGCTATTCCTATCCTCGCATTGGTCACGCCAACAGTATATTATAATGTACTGCGAGGGACAATATTCACCAATATTCATGCAATAAGTATGTAATATTCCCATTTCAAAAATTAATATTTCGACTTAAGACCCAATATTTACACTTATAAACTCGAAAATTAAAACAATTGAGTTTTAAAAAGTAGAGTTTTATACGTTTTGTAACACTATATTTCTATGACAATATCAAAAATGATAACGGCTTATTTTTATAAAATATATTTTTGGCTTTCCAAAGTTTTTTATCTACATTTAATACTTTCCTCTGTGAAATTGTTCCCCCAGGACTATCAATGGTATACCTGCTCTTCAATCTTTGAAAAGGTGACTTTTCCCGCCAAATCAATTGGGACCTGTTGATGGTAACAAACTTTATAAGTAATATTGAAATTGGTAGTAATATTATGCCATCAAAGAATGTAGTATAAAGACAATTACAGTGCATTGACTTGACATAAAATCCGATATATACGAACTCAGCACGGATCGGGGAAATGCTCGGGAAATCCTCGCATTTTCACAAGATTCTAAGCCTCATCCGTGTCAAGTCAATAAACTGTTATTTGTATATAAACATTATTTTAAACATAATGATACATGTACCTTTTTATTTAACACTTTACCTGCTCATTTTGCAATGACCTGTATAGTTTGGAATCTAGTGCTAATAAAATAAATGGAGTTCAAAAAAGCTGATAATTTATAAAACCGGTTTGAGTGCATAAAAAATTTCATCACGTTGCCAAACGATTTCATTAATTTCACCTAAACCTGATCATACCCGACTTTGTTTTTTTACTCTCTTATAAATGAAGCCATCTTCGTCGATGTATCTATTATCTGACCTATTTAGTAAAAATACGATGAGTTGTTTTTCGGTGTTGTTTTCTCTTTCGAAGACTCATTGAGAATTCTCATTGATTTTGAATATCTGTAGTCTGTTTGTTAACTTTGTAGTCATTTTTATATGATTATGTTCAACACTTTCTAAGTAGAAGGCTTCTGGAGCGTTTTCGTTAAAGAACAAATGCGTTCCGAAATTGATTTGTAACTTACTGCATCTTGGTTTGTTTACAGAAAATGAGATTGACTCGAAAAGTGTCTGTTTTTGAAATACCTTTTCTAAAGAAACAAACATCTTAAAAATGAGCCTATTTTAGCTACTGATGGGTATAGTATAAACGAGAACAAATTGGAGGATTTTATTTGCCAGAACCAATGAGATACTCCCTAGATTTCGAATTGACTTTATCGTATTTTGAACTCGTGCAAATAAGAGTTTATCATTCATATTCGCACTAGTCCAATAGACAATAAGGTATTTATTTGAATTGGGAGATTAATGCTCTTGGTAGAACTGTGAAAATAGAAGAATTTAGAATATATTTATTACTATATAATAGCGACCGCAGCGAGCGCTATGGGAGCATATGGGTCATTTAGAGAAATTCTTTGTTTAATGGGGGCAGGCATTATGAAATCCAAAGTGAATTTATTTGTTAAAGCGAATATGGCCATATTGTGCTACATACTAAGGCTAGAAAAAGTTTAGTTCGCCTGAAACGGAAGTAAGTAAAGTAAGGAAAATAAATTGCTTCAAATTATAATTTTAGAATAAGAATCGTGATACCGGAAATGGGCTATTCCTATCCTCGCATTGGCCACGCCAACAGTATATTATAATGTACTGCGAGGGACAATATTCACCAATATTCATGCAATAAGCATGTAATATTCCCATTTCAAAACAATATTTCGACTTTAAAACCCAATATTTACACTTATAAACTCGAAAATTAAAACAATTGAGTTTTAAAAAACAGACTTTTATACGTTTTGTAACACTATATTTTTTATGACAGTATCAAAAATGATAACGGCTTATTTTTAAAATATATATTTTTGGCTTTCCATAGTTTTTTATCTAAATTTAATACTTTACTCTGTGAAATTGTTCCCCCAGGAAAATTTTTCCGATTAATTTTTTCCAAGGAAAGACTTCAATAGGTGATGTTTCTTTTCCTGTCGTTCTCGCTCTTCGTCGTCTTGGTATTCTTCCAGGTCCCGGTCCAGTCTCTCTTGGATCTCTTCAAAGACACCAGCATACCTGGGCATCAGTAAGCGAAAGGCTTTGTCACTGATTTCTGTCAAATGGATCAAACAAGAATCCACGGTTTCACTGCTATCGCCTTCCGACACGAAACAAACTTGCTCTGTAAACTCCGGTACGTTGGAACACACGGAGACGCTGAGCAAAACGTGCTGGCTGGTCCATTCCAATTTATCCGACCTTGGTTTGTCTGTGGGTTGAAGCATCACCTCTATATCGTAAGTGGCTCTGTAAGGGTAATATCTGGCTTCTACCGGGACTTGGATTCCTTCGTCCTCAAAACGTTCAAACACGGTCTGTGGTGTATGGTACACGCCGCCGGGATATTTGTACAGGACGTCACCGGTGCAGGTTCTCTCGTGTCTGTGTAAGTGCCCTACATGCTTCCACAACTGGTCACATTTGGAGCATAGGTAACTGTGACTGTATTTCTCCATGTCGCTGACATAACTGAAATGGTTGTCGTACAAATTCAGGTTCATGGTGTCCTGGAAACTGTAGGGAGAACGTCGTACCAATCTCGCCGCTATGTCACCATCTTCTGTCTCTTGCAAATCGTACACACAGATGTTTAGTTGGAACAGTGGTTCGATGTACGCCAAATCGTCTAAACAAATACCTTTGAAATCACAGCCGGACATTTCTGTCTTCTCCAAATATTGTCGATGGTAAGTCTTGGCAGGTACTTCTACGTTTACGACGGGAGCTCCACGATGGACGGCCAAACACCGGAAAAAACACAGGTTGTCATCATATGGCCCATTGGATCCAGCAACCAGTGCGACGACACCACGGTTTTTCAAAATGAAGTCTGGTAACACGACTCTGGCTCCTATCGGGTGTTCCACCAACTTGTTGACATAAAACGTGGCATTTGTCAGTAAATGTACTACCCACTTGGTGTCGGGTCTCTGCTGCCGGATAAACTCCAAAATGTCGTGACGGCTCAATTCTTCCAAAAACTTTTCTAGGTCTTCTTCATTTCTAATCAGGTGTGGTACATCGAAAAATCTGGCGTTGTTCTGGCTGGAATGGAAGTATCTTAGTTCTCCGGTCTCTACGTTCCTCAGTACAAATCCAAACGACACGTTGATCTTGAAGGCCGTGGTCTGGAGTTCGAAAATGTGGCGAACCATGTCAGAAAAGGTGGCGGTTGTAATCTCATTCAACGTAAAGTTGAACCGATCCTGGACACGGTTGCCGGTATTTTCTTCTGTCCGGATGGACTGCCAGTGTCTCAGGTACAAAACCCTGGTATCGGGATCTTCTGGCAAAACGTCTGGTTGAGATGGACTGGTTGGACTCTCAGGTGGCGACACTGTCCTGCGTCTTTTTGCACTCAGGCCAGGTAGTGGCGAGGCTGGTCTCTTGACTGGTTTCTTCATCCTGGGCTTGGCATCTGGCTTGGTATGCAACAGTCTGTGGCGAGCAAGGTTGTCCAATCTGTTGAAATACTGCCCACAGTCTGGACACGTCAAGGTGTACCTGTGGGACTCCTGGTGGCGATTCCGGTTGTCGGCCCTGGCAAACTCCTTTCCACATACCTGGCAGGCAAAGGACTCGACTGGATCTGGCTTTCCAGGCTCACTCTGCTGGTGGGTAGCTTCGTGACGCTTCCTGGCATCCAGCCTGGCAAATTCTAACCCACATTCCTGGCAGGCAAGGGACTGGACTGGATCTGGCTTTCCAGGCTCAATCTGCTGGTGGGACTCCTGGTGGCGTTTCCGGTTGTCGGCCCTGGCAAACTCTTTTCCACATACCTGGCAGGAATACGTCTGGGACGAGGCAGCATGGGTCTTCTGGTGGCGAAGCAGGTTTCTCTTCTCGGTAAAGGTCTTACCGCACTTCTCACAAGAGAACATGGTTGTTACCTTATCAAAGGTTCAAGACGAAATGAGAGGTTCTGCACTGTATATATATCCAGAACGCGGACGTAAAAGAGAGCACCCAAGGTGTCTTCGCTCACGGCCGCGTTCCTCGACATGTTTCAATCCGTTTTCTAATGGAAATTTCCACTGAAAATTTCCATGACGTCACATTAACGGGATCCAACATGGATAACAAAAAAAAAAGAAAAAAAAGAAAAAATAAAAAAATTCAAAGAAAAAAAAATAAAAAAGAAGAAAAATTATAAAATAATAAAACAGAAGATAAAAAAAATTAGAAAAATAAAAAGAATTAAGTTTTAAGTTAAAAAGTAAATATATAGAAGAAAGGAAAAATTATCTCCCCCCCTTGTATTGTTGTAGGAGAAAAATCCTGGAAAATTACCTTCCCCTTGTTGGAGGAGGAGAATCCTGGAAAAGTTATCTCCCCATTTATCTCCCCTTGGAGGAGCTCATTTTGGAGTTCCGTCAATGTAGAAAACCACTACTTCCGGTTGCGCATGCGCCTGACTTCCGGGTACTTCCGTTTCCGCCTGAACATGCGCAAACCATATGTCCTGGTCCTGGCACGTGACTTGCGTCACTTTCGTAAATAAATCATGGGAAAACCCACTACTTCCGGTTGCGCATGCGCGCAAACCACTTCCAGTACTTCCGGTTCCGCCTACGCATGCGCAGACCACACATCCGGGTCGTAGCACGTGACTTACGTCACTTCCGTAAACGAATCATGGGGGAAAACCCACTACTTCCGGTTGCGCATGCGCGCAAACCACTTCCTGTACTTCCGGTTCCGCCTACGCATGTGCAGACGACACATCCGGGTCCTAGCACGTGACTTACGTCACTTCCGTAAAGAAATGGCGGGAAAATCAACTACTTCCGGTTGAGCATGCGCGCAATCCACATCCGGTACTCCCGGTTCCGGTCACGTGACTTCCGGTTCCGGTCACGTCACTTCCTGTGACGTCATTTCCGGTTCCGGTGACGTCACTTTCGGCTCCTCATCGCTCCTCCTCCTCTCCACCTCCTCAAATAATAACTGAACTGTCCCTATATACTACTGACTTTCACGTAGTGTTATTCTGAAAGTTCAGCAAACACAGATATTTGTTAAAGTCTTGTGAATTGAATTTTAAGAGTTCTCAGTTTTGAAAAGAAAAGTATTTGAATTATTTGAGTTTATACAGATGGGTACATGGTTATCAATTGAACAGTTTTTAAATGACCACAAATTTGTTGAATATCCTCATGATCATATATTTGTATGATGTGATCGGCTTCGTCGTTTGTGAACAATTGTTTTCCGTGCGATAGTTAGGACAAAAAACGTGCAGCTTCATCATTTTAAAAGTGAATTGATATTTCTGGGCCAATTTTGATGGGGTTTGTTTTAAAGTTTTTCGTATAGAACTTGCTATGTCATGCAATATCAACGGTTTGTATTGCGATTGTATCCAGCTGCGTTCGGTGAAGCATTTTATTTTTCTAAATTGTTAAATTTTAAAGCTTTTATATAATCATATTAATTCAATATGAAGTTAATTCGAAACCTGGGGAATATCTCATTGGTTCTGGCAAATAAAATCCCAAAATTTGTTCTCGTTCACAATATACCCATCAGTAGCTCAAATAGGCTCGTTTTGCAGATGTTTGTTTCTTTAGAAAAGCTATTTCAACAACAGACACTTTTCGAGTCAATCTCATTTTCTGTAAACAGACGAAGATGCAATAAGTTACAAATCAATTTCGGAACGCATATGTTCTTTACCGAAAATGAACATACTTTGCGTGCAAATACAAGGATTTCTTGAACGATCGTTTTCTGTTGAAATTAATAGGAAAATATTTATTATAGGATTAAATACGATTTTGTATGAGTTTATCGATGTATAATTCCATTTTAATTTGCATATTCCGTTTGAAGAATCCAACTTGCGTTGTTTAATATATGACGTTGCAATCTTGACTGTGACGTCCGTGTAGCAAATTTTCGCGGAATTTTTGAAAACTCAATTTTAATCAATTTTTAAACCACTTCTCATTAAATTTTAACTATTATTGTCAGTATCATCCTTAAAATTTATCCTTTTACAGCATTCTTCACATTTAATGTCTCATTTGGAACTTTAAATAATCAAGAAAGCGCATGAATACACTTGCCAAATACGGGTTTATCGATATATAAACTTTTATGATTTTGCACTTTCGACCAATGAAATTCTTTCATTTTATCATATGCAAATTAAAATGGAATTATTACTATATAATAATAAATTTTATGTCAATATCTGACGTTTCGGCATTTTATACGTGACTCCATAAAACGCTGCTGAAGCCTTTCTACTTAGACAGTGTTGAACATAATCATATAAAAATGATTACAAAGTTAACAAACAGACGATATATATTCAACATTAACGAGAATTCTCAGAGAGTCTTCGAAAGAGAAACAACACTAAAAAACAATTCATCGTATTTTTACTAAATAGGTCAGATAATAGATAGATCGACGAAGATTGCTTCATTAATAAGAGAGTAAAAAACCATATTGTGCTACATACTAAGGCTAGAAAAACTTTCGTTCGCCGGAAACGAAAGTAGGGGAAATAACTTGCTTCAAATTTTAATTTTAGAGTCAGAATCGTGATACCGGAAATGAGTTTCTGGAAAGGGCTATATTGCTGTGCTCGCATCATTTGCCACGCCAACAGCATATTAAATTAGCAGCTTTCTTGAATCCCATTTACTTTATTAGCAGTAGATTCCAAACTATATAGTTCATTGCAAAATGAACAGGTAAAGGTTAAATAAATCATTATCATCAAGTTCACTGCAATTACAATCAGTGTTTATAAATGTTAATAGGACAATGAAACTTATACACAAACAACATGTATTATATACCAAGAAAATTAGTTTCTAAAATCAATTTTTTTGTATTTTGAATTTTAAGTTTTTTGTAAAAATGTAACTAGGTCAAGTCCCTTGTAAAATTTTAGAATATATGTACCATGAAACAGAGATAAATCATGACTTGACAGTGACTGACTAAAAGTCGGTCTCGGTTCCGGTTTTCGGTCTCGGTTGAATACCTAAAAGTCGGTCTTTCGGTCTTGGTTCACATAATAAAAATACACTATGTGGTCAAATAAATAAATAATTTAAAGAAATAAAGGTGGGTAAATGTGTATTTTATTGATTTAAACAATATTCAAAACAAATTGAATAACAAAGTAAATGTTTCGGATATTTTTTTCGAAAAAAAATGTCATGAACTGGAAAAAGCGAGACCGAAAACAAGGTAAATATCGGTTCCATTTTAACAATGTTTAAAGTTATTTTATTTCTTTTTTTAATTTTTATTTCTTTTTTAAAAATAACATACTGGCGAGATATATTTACTGCATTTTACTAAACTTCAGAACTGCATGGGTGAACGTGTAAATAGGTTAGTTGATCTAAAATAATGTAGACTCTATATACACTACGTATTGTTTTTTAACTGAACATGCTGTATTGAAATAATACTTTTTTCTGAAACTTTTGCCACCTTTTATGTTAGTAAAGATTGCCTTGTGTCATATTTTTACGATTGTATTCCTTATCATAAATTCATAAATAACTGATGCTCACAGGGTGGCTAATTAACAACAAATACTTGATTATGTTGATATTACAGATAATTAAATTCTCAATTGACGCGTTAATGTAAATCCAGTTTCATATTTCTTATCCTATTAAATACTTTATTAACGAAAAAAGTCGCACCCCCGAACATTGCTACTCACGGCGAATTTTTCACAATGGTTACGCAAATATCCATTGCCTTTAGCGCTTTACTTTCACTGCGGACTTAAAAACATTTTAATTGTGACGTATATCACCCGACACGCAAACAAAATCGGAACTACTTACATGACAGCACAATGAAATGACGTTTTTCAATATGAGGCAAAATGTTACGTTTCTCTCGTCCCTCGTTGGCGAAGTAGTTCCACGATTCGGATGATAGAAATTTAATTTCACGAGGATATAGTTCTCAAAATTATAAAATATTATAAGAGGAAAACATGTAAAAAATGTATCAAGTGATCAATAAAGTGAAATATAACAATATATATTCATCCACCCGCGTACCAAAAAGGACTAGATCTTGTCCTGTATGTACACGGCTGACGACAGAGTCGCTTTCCAAGTGGAGTGCATGTAATTTGGTCAATTTGGCAGCATTTACAAACTATATTGCCAGGTTTTTATTGTTGCGTTAAAAGTCGCGTGATTTTCAGCGTCAAGACTATTGTCACTAAACCAATCTTCGGAGCAGATTCATTTCCGTTCCGTGCACTCGACTTGGAAAGCGACTCTGTCGTCAGCCGTGTACACACAGGACAAGATCTAGTCCTTTTTGGTACGCGGTGGATGAATATATATTGTTATATTTCACTTTATTGATCACTTGATACATTTTTTACATGTTTTCCTTTTTTATAGTTTTGAGAAATATATCCTCGTGAAATTAAATTTCAATCATCCGAAGCGTGAAACTGCTTCGCCAACGAGGGACGAGGGAAACGTAACATTTCGCCTCATAATGAAAACTTCTCATGGAAGTAGTTCTAATTTTGTTTGCGTATAGGGTGATATACCTTACAATTAAAATGTATTGGAGTCCGCAGTGAATGAAAACCGATAAAGGCAAGGGATATTTGTGGAACCATTGTGAAACTATACCCCTTGTGTGGAATGTGGACTCAATCCTGAAATGCAGGAATCCATTTAAAATGCGCAGTGAGTAGCAATGTTCGGGTATATGAGTTATTTATGGGCGTGTCATTAGCCAATCACAGTTCAATATTAAAGTATAAGATAGGGTGAAATTATTTGGTGAAATGATCCAGTTTAATGTGTATTACGGTATGTATCATGTGCTATTTAAGCTTATTCCTTGAATACGACGTACATATTTAAGCTATGAAAAGAAAAGAAAATGGAATAAGGAAAATTTCTTGTAATAACAATAATAATAAGTCAGCTTCTCAGTTATCTCGTTTACTCGTCCGTTCGACATTTTGTAAACTACAAATGAAATTGGGCGGAAAGGGCGATGCGGGGTTCGCATGAGACTTAAAGTAACCGTGAAAGACTATTATATTATTACATTGATGGTGGTGATTTATCGTAATCTCCAGTGAAAATAAATTCGATATTTTCACTCAGTGAAAGATCGGTTTTTATTTAACGTCGTCAGGGGCGTCACTAACAAATGACGTTTGAGACGTCGACAGATTCAGGAAGGGATCGAAGGAAAATATGACACGTTCACAATTTTTTGTCTATTTTATCAATGTAATAAACAGTATAACTAACTCAAGAATTTGAATATCGACAGTATTCAACTCGTGACCGGAAAACACTAATAATTTCCTCATGTGCTGCGCGCATTCGTTAATTAAGGTGTTTTTCGATCACTCGTTGAATATTTTGCGATATTCAAATTCAAGTAGCCGTGAAATACTATTAAAGTAACTTTGAAATACTGTAATAATGCGGAAAGATACATCTGTGCCAGGGCTTGTATTGCTGTTCTTACTCTGAACGTTACTACAAATTGAACAAATTCAAAGCCTTTTTTATCATACAATACATGCAGAACTTCTTATTTAGATTAATTATATAAAATTAACCAACGAAACAGAATTATCTGAAGGACAAGTAATTTATTCAGTGTTGAATAATAATCATAAATGATTTCTTATATGTTGTCAAAAGCTTGTCCTGTTCCAATAAAAGCGAAGGACGGTTTATTATTTTACGTACACTGCTGAATTGGCAAGCAATTAATTCATTTTTCACTGACCTAAGTTAATTGATATACATAACAAAATGTTAATGCAAAGTCACTACATGTCCGTACCAAAGAAATGAGATGTCTGGGATTTACTGTTTTGCGCTCTTGACGATGTTAAATTTTGATTTTATCTAATACATTGTTACTGAGTAAGTCCGAGATTCGAGAGAACAAGATATAAATTTATAGTGCAATCGTTCTAATTTAACAGTTAAAATGCGTTGACAGTATATTTACAAGTGACATACGGTCACTGACAGTATGTAACATTTAGGGCACACCTACTTGACCTGATTGACGGGACTGACTTTTAGAAGAAAAAATTCAATACTTTTTCTCTTTTTACTTATTTTTTATTGTTGAAAAAAAAATTTACAGCCAAAGTGTCCTTTATTTTAAATAACCTTATGCGACTATCAATGGTATACTTGCTCTTCAATCTTTGAAAAGGTGACTTTTCCCGCCAAATCAATTGGGGCCTGTTGAGGGTAACAAACTTTTGAAATAATATTGAAATTGGTAGTAATATTCACTTATGCCGTCAAAGATTGTAGTATAAAGACAATAACAGTGCATTGACTTGACATAAAATTCGATATATACGAATTCGGCACGGATCGAGGAAAAGCTCGGGAAATCCTCGCATTTTAATTTCTAAGCCTCATCCGTGTATCGATTTTATGTCAAGTCAATAAACTGTTAAATGTATATCAACATTATTTTAAACTTCATGATACATGTACTGTTTCATTTAACACTTTACCTGCTCATTTTCAATGACCTATATAGTTTGGAATCTAGTGCTAATAAAGTACGTGGAACCCAGGAAAGCTGATAATTTATATAACCGGTTTGAGTACATAAAAAATTCCATCACGTTGCCAAACGCGTGTTGGACGTAATTATTGCATTGTTTTCACCTAAACCTGATCATACCCGACTTTTTCTTTCTTTCTTATATATGAAGCCATCTTCGTCGATAAATCTATTATCTGACCTATTTAGTAAAAATACGATGAGTTGTTTTTCGGTGTTGTTTTCTCTTTCGAAGACTCATTGAGAATTCTCATTGACTTTGAATATCTGTAGTCTGTTTGTTAACATGTAGTCATTTTTATATGATTATGTTCAACACTTTCTAAGTAAAAGGCTTCTGGAGCGTTTTTCGGTAAAGAACAAATGTTCCGAAATTGATTTGTAACTTACTGCATCTTGGTTTGTTTACAGAAAATGAGACTGACTAGAAAAGTGTCTGTTTTTGAAATACCTTTTCTAAAGAAACAAACAAACATCTGCAAAACGAGCCTATTTGAGCTACTGATAGGTACAATGTAAACGAGGACAAATTGGAGGATTTTATTTGCCAGAACCAATGAGATACTCCCTAGATTTCGAATTGACTTTATCGTATTTTGAACTCGTGCAAATAAGAGTTTATCATTCATATTCGCACTAGTCCAATAGACAATAAGGTATTTATTTGAATTGGGAGATTAATGCTCTTGGTAGAACTGTGAAAATAGAAGACTTTAGAATATATTTACTACAATATAATAGCGAGCGCAGCGAGTGCTATGGGAGCATATGGGTCATTTAGAAAATTCTTTGTTTAATGGGGGCAGGCATTATGAAATCCGAAGCGAATTCATTTGTTAAAGCGAATATGGCCATATTGTGCTACATACTAAGGCTAGAAAAAGTTTCGTTCTCCGGAAACGGAAACAAGTAAAGTAAGGGAAATAAATTGCTTCAAATTATAATTTTAGAGTAATAATCGTGATACCGGAAATGGGCTATTCCTATCCTCGCATTGGTCACGCCAACAGTATATTATAATGTACTGCGAGGGACAATATTCACCAATATTCATGCAATAAGTATGTAATATTCCCATTTCAAAAATTAATATTTCGACTTAAGACCCAATATTTACACTTATAAACTCGAAAATTAAAACAATTGAGTTTTAAAAAGTAGAGTTTTATACGTTTTGTAACACTATATTTCTATGACAATATCAAAAATGATAACGGCTTATTTTTATAAAATATATTTTTGGCTTTCCAAAGTTTTTTATCTACATTTAATACTTTCCTCTGTGAAATTGTTCCCCCAGGACTATCAATGGTATACCTGCTCTTCAATCTTTGAAAAGGTGACTTTTCCCGCCAAATCAATTGGGACCTGTTGATGGTAACAAACTTTATAAGTAATATTGAAATTGGTAGTAATATTATGCCATCAAAGAATGTAGTATAAAGACAATTACAGTGCATTGACTTGACATAAAATCCGATATATACGAACTCAGCACGGATCGGGGAAATGCTCGGGAAATCCTCGCATTTTCACAAGATTCTAAGCCTCATCCGTGTCAAGTCAATAAACTGTTATTTGTATATAAACATTATTTTAAACATAATGATACATGTACCTTTTTATTTAACACTTTACCTGCTCATTTTGCAATGACCTGTATAGTTTGGAATCTAGTGCTAATAAAATAAATGGAGTTCAAAAAAGCTGATAATTTATAAAACCGGTTTGAGTGCATAAAAAATTTCATCACGTTGCCAAACGATTTCATTAATTTCACCTAAACCTGATCATACCCGACTTTGTTTTTTTACTCTCTTATAAATGAAGCCATCTTCGTCGATGTATCTATTATCTGACCTATTTAGTAAAAATACGATGAGTTGTTTTTCGGTGTTGTTTTCTCTTTCGAAGACTCATTGAGAATTCTCATTGATTTTGAATATCTGTAGTCTGTTTGTTAACTTTGTAGTCATTTTTATATGATTATGTTCAACACTTTCTAAGTAGAAGGCTTCTGGAGCGTTTTCGTTAAAGAACAAATGCGTTCCGAAATTGATTTGTAACTTACTGCATCTTGGTTTGTTTACAGAAAATGAGATTGACTCGAAAAGTGTCTGTTTTTGAAATACCTTTTCTAAAGAAACAAACATCTTAAAAATGAGCCTATTTTAGCTACTGATGGGTATAGTATAAACGAGAACAAATTGGAGGATTTTATTTGCCAGAACCAATGAGATACTCCCTAGATTTCGAATTGACTTTATCGTATTTTGAACTCGTGCAAATAAGAGTTTATCATTCATATTCGCACTAGTCCAATAGACAATAAGGTATTTATTTGAATTGGGAGATTAATGCTCTTGGTAGAACTGTGAAAATAGAAGAATTTAGAATATATTTATTACTATATAATAGCGACCGCAGCGAGCGCTATGGGAGCATATGGGTCATTTAGAGAAATTCTTTGTTTAATGGGGGCAGGCATTATGAAATCCAAAGTGAATTTATTTGTTAAAGCGAATATGGCCATATTGTGCTACATACTAAGGCTAGAAAAAGTTTAGTTCGCCTGAAACGGAAGTAAGTAAAGTAAGGAAAATAAATTGCTTCAAATTATAATTTTAGAATAAGAATCGTGATACCGGAAATGGGCTATTCCTATCCTCGCATTGGCCACGCCAACAGTATATTATAATGTACTGCGAGGGACAATATTCACCAATATTCATGCAATAAGCATGTAATATTCCCATTTCAAAACAATATTTCGACTTTAAAACCCAATATTTACACTTATAAACTCGAAAATTAAAACAATTGAGTTTTAAAAAACAGACTTTTATACGTTTTGTAACACTATATTTTTTATGACAGTATCAAAAATGATAACGGCTTATTTTTAAAATATATATTTTTGGCTTTCCATAGTTTTTTATCTAAATTTAATACTTTACTCTGTGAAATTGTTCCCCCAGGAAAATTTTTCCGATTAATTTTTTCCAAGGAAAGACTTCAATAGAAAAAGCCTTTCCATAGCCACATTTTTCTTTCCAATCTGTAAGTTTGCTGAAAGCGTCTGAAAAGGGTTTACCTTTGGTGAACTATTAAAAACAAGTGGGGTTTGGTTTTTTGTAGGGTAAAAGAAAGAAATAGGTGCAAAAAAGTCAAAGAGGAAATTATATCATATATAATATTATCCACGATAAATTATTACTTGAATAATTATGAAACAAAATGATCTGGAAAACATTAAATTCTTAATTACTTTCCATGATAATTTTTCTCATAATAAACTATCCTGGATAATATTTCATCATGAAATATTTTCCAGGTACAGAAAGTTATATTGAAAAATTAAGAAAGCGAACATTATACATGTAGATATTGTTATTCTATAAGCTTGATTCATAAGGAATTGTATTTTATTATTGTTTAATGAGAGTTAATTGGTTTTTTTAAACATAAAATCCAACAATACACCTATATTTTCGAATTTGAGTAAATCCCCAGGCTGTACCTCTGCTACAATTTACTCAAGATGTCAGGACAGCTGAGTACTCATAAACATGTCCAAACTTTTAGATTCTAATAGATATCTGATGATAGCGATTTCTATATATGCACAGGGTATAGACATTTCGTCCATTTACGACTCATCAGTTGTGCATCAGACCTAAAATTCGAAAGTCGAAACAATAACCCAAAACGTTCAAGAGTAAATTCAAATTACTAATTTACATGCAAAAAATGCAAAGCCAAGACCATCTATAAGTACAGAGCTATGCTGTGATCATCGAGATGTAAAAGTGCAGGACCCGGATGTTGTTGTCAACTTGAGTAGCCTTCCGAATGAGTTCGCGTCTCGTCGGAATTTAAAATGTCTTCAGCGAAATCCATATTTTTTCAGAGGAAGACACTACGTTTTACATTATTTTTACTAATTGACCAAATTTTGAAGTCAACTTAAAGTACTCCGTGACATGACATTTCGTTAGATGCAGCAGAAACAATTGACTTTAACTGTTTGTTTTAATACTATAATTTCAGTTGAAAAATATAAAAAATAAATTGGTAGGAGCAAAAATGTAAAAAAATAAATTAGTAGGAGTAATCTAAAGTTTAAAGAAATTATAGGGGTTACAATTGATCTGGTTGGTATTTCTGTCGGCGGAAGTCTTAATTATAAGTCTTTAATGGGACAAAGTGTTGTAGAAAAGATTCGCTTTTTAGCTCACATGGCCTATAGGCCATCACTTGTTGAATGAACGACATGGTTGACAGAGACTACTTTTTATTTTAGTTGGCCGATTTTCAAAAATATTCACATCTGAAACTACATAATAAAATGTTTTGAAACTACGCAAGATTGATGGCAGCAATACGCTCCACGAACAATCAACTTTTGGTTGAGACTAAGCTGCTCACCCGACGTCTGCGGCTACTGAAAGTTTCCATAGGCAACATATCGGAAATCACTTTTTTGTCATTTGGTCAGAAAGTAATGAAAGGAATGTTTTATGGAAGAACATATGCAAATGATCCGCTTATTTTAGGCCAAATTGCAAGGTGTCTTTGACATTTTGTGTTTCTTTAACATCCTTGTGGATACCACAGGGCTTTCATTTTCAAATGGGCTAATAGAATCCAGATGAGTGATAATAGCGAAGCCGAGCCTCTAATTCTTTATCGCCAAAAATGGAAGTATATTATTCAGTAATACAAAAATCTGGAGTTTAATGTATATATTTCTCCTTGATCCAATTCTAACAACCTTATTCGGATTTCGAAGTTTAAAATTTTGAACTTTGTTAACAGTTGATAATATGTCATGCCTATGCTGTGATGTGGCATTTCAAAGTTGCGAATGACGTTTGAAGTACACGAGCCATTTCTCTGTTCTGTTGCGACATTTTAAAAATTTTAAAAAACTGTCAAAGAAGAAGAAACAAAACAATAATATTTTAGCTATATTAAATTGTTTACATACATACGTCACACACATATTTTTCATCGCAATTATGATAAAATCTGTCTTTAACATTTATACTTTCTACAGTCTTGGCTTTGAGCATATATATAAGAATATCTGTACACAGTGTAACAAGATTGGTACAATGTTTAAATGCGAAATTATTGACATTTATCAATGAGGTGAGTGACTTTTCTCCGTATTGACCTTTACAATAATTTTGGCCTTCATTTAGTTTAGGGAACCCACTCAACATTGGGATATTAATGTTAAACCTAACCTTCCATAACCTAACCCTAAACCCTAACCATAACCAACCCTAGTCATAAAGGAGTCGGTTTTGATTCTGATTGAGTCCATAATGGACTGCGTTTTTTGATTTGCTCTTTAGGTATATTTGTCCCCTTTAGAACTGCTTACATAACTGGGTCACCTGAGTTCAGTTCCATAACAAAAAACATTATAAACACCAAATGCAAATGCCAAAATATCTAGGAACAAAGTAAAAGCAAAAGAATTTATGGAGAGTGCTATTTCACAAACATAAACTGTTTTGTTGATGGCTTGTTGGCTTTCCTAAAATTAAACATTTTTCAAATAAGGATCAGGCATATTATGATTTGGAAATGTGAATGCAGCTTGTGCAGATGCAACCCCCCCCCCCCCCCCCCGTAGATCTTTAGGAGTTGCAGGATTCTGGAATTTTTTTTATCTATTTGAATTTTTAATGCAACATGCAGATTAACACTTCCTAAGTAATTATTTTTGTTCTTTTTATTGCCTCATACCAATCTTAATGTTTCGGTTTTTAGTTTTGTTGTTCCATTTTAAATTTTTAGTTTCTGAATTATTATTTATGGATTAACAACAGCTCTGAAGTAGTATACTGTATATTAAATATATGTTGTGTAATGTAAAACTAATATTTTTTATAGGTATTTATTTTATTTATTTTAAACTTCACTGATTTAGGTCGGGTTTTTGTAATTGGCCCAGTTTCAGTAACTGTAGGTGAAATATTTCCCGTTTTCAGTCATTGTAAGGTGTACATGGCTGTCTTGACCTCAGGTTCTGCTTCAATGACTTAGATCAATTTTTCTTCTTCCGGAGCACCTGAGTTTTGGTTTGTTCCTTAGGTATATTTGTCCTCTTTTGTGATTAGTTCAGTTTGTCACTAAATATATATATAGTATGTCAACAATATTGGATGTGTGGAGTCAAACTTTTGTGTACGTTATTAAACTCTTGTTATCGTTTTTGTCGTCAGGTCAACAACATATTGAGTTACTGTTTATTGCCAAATAGTATTGACCTCTTTTCATAACGATACCTGATTGTAACACAAACAGAAAACCTTCAAAATATGATTGCTTAAGATTATCTTCACTACAAAAAAACTTTAATTTTCATGGGAAAAGTCGAAAAGACTAACATTTCACGTTTACTAGTACTAAATCATCTTGTAAATTTATCATTTATCATCTTTATGATAAGCCAAAGCAAGCCCATGTGAGCTTTGGTCATCACTTGGCTTTCGTCGTCCGTTCGTCTGTACACTTTTACATTTCATCTTCTCCTCCGAAACCCCTCCACCTATTGAACTGAAACTTGGAATGAAGCATCTATGGAAGGTCATTTACAAATTTTGCATAAATCAGCCCGGTCCGTGAAACAAAATGGCCGCTATGAGCATTTACATGTTCTGATTGGTCCAAATTTAAAACTTCTCCTCTGAAACCGTAAAGAAAAATGAACTGATATTTGGTATGGAGCATCTTTGGAAGGTCTCTACAATGTCTGCATAAATCATCCCGGTCCGTGAAACAAAATGGCCGCTGTGATTAGTTCAGTTTGTCACTAAATATATATATAGTATGTCAACAATATTGGATGTGTGGAGTCAAACTTTTGTGTACGTTATTAAACTCTTGTTATCGTTTTTGTCGTCAGGTCAACAACATATTGAGTTACTGTTTATTGCCAAATAGTATTGACCTCTTTTCATAACGATACCTGATTGTAACACAAACAGAAAACCTTCAAAATATGATTGCTTAAGATTATCTTCACTACAAAAAAACTTTAATTTTCATGGGAAAAGTCGAAAAGACTAACATTTCACGTTTACTAGTACTAAATCATCTTGTAAATTTATCATTTATCATCTTTATGATAAGCCAAAGCAAGCCCATGTGAGCTTTGGTCATCACTTGGCGTTCGTCGTCCGTTCGTCTGTACACTTTTACATTTCATCTTCTCCTCCGAAACCCCTCCACCTATTGAACTGAAACTTGGAATGAAGCATCTATGGAAGGTCATTTACAAATTTTGCATAAATCAGCCCGGTCCGTGAAACAAAATGGCCGCTATGAGCATTTACATGTTCTGATTGGTCCAAATTTAAAACTTCTCCTCTGAAACCGTAAAGAAAAATGAACTGATATTTGGTATGGAGCATCTTTGGAAGGTCTCTACAATGTCTGCATAAATCATCCCGGTCCGTGAAACAAAATGGCCGCTGTGAGCATTTACCTGTTCTGATTGATCCTATTTAAAACTTCTCCTCTGAAACCGTAGAGCCAAATTAACTGATATTTGGTATGGAGCATCTTTGGAAGGTCTCTACAATGTCTGCATAAATCATCCAGGTCCGTGAAACAAAATGGCCGCTGTGATCATTTACATGTACTCATTGATCCAAATTTAAAACTTCTCCTCTGAAACCGTAGAGCCAAATGAACTGATATTTGGTATGGAGCATCTTTGGAAGGTCTCTACAATGTCTGCATAAATCATCCCGGTCCGTGAAACAAAATGGCCGCTGTGAGCATTTACATGTTCTGATTGATCCAAATTTAAAACTTCTCCTCTGAAACCGATATTTGGTATGGAGCATCTATGGAAAGTCCTTTACAAATATGCATAAATCATCTCGGTCCGTGAAACAAATTGGCCGCTATGAGCATTTATATGTTTTGAATGGTCCAAATTTAAAACTTCTTCTCCTCTGAAACCGTAAAGCCAAATGAACTGATATTTGGTATGGGGCATCTATGGAAGGTTCGTTATAAACTTTGCATAAATCATTCAATAGAGTGAAACAAAATGCCCGTCAGAAGCCTTTTTATGTTCTGATTGGTCAAATTTTATAATTCTTCTTATCTGAAACTGTTTGGCCAATGAACTTATACTTGGTATGAAGCATCTATAGAAGATCATTTACAAAGTTTCCAGAAATCAATCGGATCTGTCAAATCAAATCGAATGTTTGTGACTGTCAGGTGGGTGATACAGGCTCAGCCAACTGAGCCTCTTGTTACAAGTACCCTCCCTTATTTTTATGATAATTTAACTTTTCCCAGGTAGAAAACTCAAAATTCCACGACGTTGAAGGTCGCTATTCCGTCCCCAGTAATAAAAATATGGTCAGTTTTATTTCAAGTCCCCTGGTAAAATGTGGTACCCATTTCAAATTTCTCAGACAATATATTTATGTTTTGATACATACATGTAGAAACCTTTATTTAAAGTTTAAAAAATCAACAACAGATACATGCACTGACGGATGGTTCAAACACATTGTATGTGGAATATAGAACATAAATTAACCAAGCTATAACATTCAACAAGGTGAAAATATCTTGCATAGAATGACGTGTTTGTAGTTTGCAATAAAAATCACACCTTTTGAATCTTTCAGCATTTTGCATTATACATTTTAACAGTTCGTACAATATTTGGAAGTGTAGATGATATGGAGAATTCCGATATTTTTTACCATGTCGACTCTAACTATACATGGAATAACAATGTTTCATTTGAAAATGAAACATTTAATATATCTGACATGTATTCATTTGATTGGAATTTGTATCAGAATGGCGAAAATATAACTTTTATGGCAGTGCTTATATTTCTATATGCGGTACTATTTTTAGTCGCTTTTATTGGAGATTCTGTTGTATTGTATTCAGCCAAGACATCTCGAAAACGAAGTAAACTACACTTCTTTTTAGTTAACTTTGCATTAACAGATATGCTTATGATATTTTCTTGGATCCTGTTCACATTATTTGGTAACATAATTTTTCAGTTTTGGCCTTTTGAGACGGCGATGTGCAAGATACTACGATATTTACAAAATTTCCTCATACTTCAGCGATCATTCATCATGATTATTTTTAGCTATGAACAGCATTTTGTTATTTCGAAACCGATTCAAGCAATTACTAGAAGTCGTTGCTTCGCAAAGTTTTCAACTTTTATCTCGTGGACTCTAGCAGGACTATTGACTGTCCCATCATTCACCTTTTCCCAGGTAGAGCGAATTCCGTTTGGTCAAAATTCGCCCGGGCTTTGTTTAGAACTATGGAAGAATCGTTATGAAAAACTGAGTTATAACATTATCATAATTTTGCTACAATATATGATTCCGTTGGTGGTCATGGCTTGCTTGTATTTCCACATAGGTTTTATTATTTGGACGAATAAAATTCCTGGCGAGCAAGACACTCAAAGAGATAATCGAATCTCGAAAACCAAACTCAAGGTATATATATCATTTGATTATTAAGTTAAATCTTGAAAGTTTCCTTCTTTACTTATCATTTTATTTTTTGGATGCATCAGAAAAGGGAAAGTTCTACTAATAAAATCGATTTCACTATTTGGTTTAATCTTAAAGTTTTAAAATTTTATGACGTGAGAAAGTTTTGAGAAATTTATCCAATGATAAAGTCAACAACTCATTTTTTAGTCCAATTTTTAGTGAAAAAAAACTACCTTTTTGACGATATTTCGGAGCCTGGCTTTTTTCAGATTCCTCCATTATAAAAAATCAAATTCTTGCTTTCTAATAGAATATTTAGTTTCATCACAAAGTAGATGACTCTGCTGATGGAAGTAAGTCCCAGAAGGCATCACCTGCTCAATTTCTATTGAACTTCAGTTTTTAATACCTCTTCAACTCAAAAGTAATGTGTGTGCGTTTCAATAGGGAAAGAAGTTATGCAAAATTTACTTTCAGTCTTGCCTAATTTACTACCATTGAATATATCAGAATTAAAATCGTGTATTTGGTTAGTGAAACTACACATGTATATATAAGACATCGAGATATGAATGTTGTGGCTGATTTTGTTTTTCCTTGATGTGATAAAAATGCTAAATATTTTTGATTATTCCGAGAAAAACAAACAAGTAGTTATGTAAATCTTTATGTAAATCAATTGGAGAAAACTACATGGAATTTTTGCGTCATACTGGTTAAACAAAATTGATATTTAATATTCAAATTATCAAACTTGAAAATAACTAAAAGGGGTTAAAATTATTATATTTTCAAAAATATTTCTTCCAGGATTTTTTCTAGCATTCACCTACTGATCATGTATTACCCAAAGTCTCTTCCTAACACCAACATTAATATCATGTTAGTACTGTCACAAAACACATATTTGACAACGCTTATGTTGTTATCATAGACAAGTGTCTCAAAGTTCAAAGGGCAAAAATCGAACAAACCCTTAATTATTTTCCTTTTTTTTTTGGTTTCAGAGTGTAAGGATGTTGATTGCTCTGGTTGCCTGTTTCGGTATAACCTGGTTGCCGCTGTATATCCTGACAATGGTTGGTGAAGTGTACCCGTCCATATACGACAGAACAGTCGTGCATCAATTATGGCTGGCCTTTCAACTATTGGCATTTAGTGATAGTGCTCTGAACAGTTTAATAAATTTTTCACTTAATGATTCGTTTCTTAAAAGTTTTAGGAGATTAGTGTCTGCAATAACTTGTAGAAAATATGCACCCTTGTACAAAAAAAGAATTGAAAGGTCGACAAGCTTAGAAATGGGAGAGAGACCAACCAACAATTTGTAAAAAGCAACATATTAGCAAGTCTTGTGTGGAGAGAATTTATAAACAACACATATTCTTGTGTGGATAGAATTTTTAAACAATACAAAAACTTATAGTTTTGTGAAGCTAACAAAAAAAGATATGCATGTATGGTAGAGACAAATCTGGTAACAGTATAAAAAATAAATAAATTATTCTCATGCATTAGAATCTTTTCCTTAAGTCTTGTATAGGTCTGAAAATGCATTAGAATTAAAATTAATTATCTGTAATTTGTTTTCTTTTTCTTTAGTCTTATATAGGGCCTGAACAGGTTTTCGATATACATCACCGAGCGTTCATATGATAGATTTTAAATATTTTTTCGAGATTTTTAAATATGTTTTCCACTTTCCTTTTTTATATTTTTGACAAAAGTGTTTATCAATTGAGATCTCTAAGTATTTTTTTTTCAATTTCCTTAAAAGTAGATATAAAAAGGACAAATATACCTAAGGAGCAATAAAAAACGTAATCCATTGGACAGACAAACCCTGGAAGACAAATAAACAACCACAAGCACAACGAATAAACACAGAAAACTAAAAAAAACAATGAATAACACAAACTTCTATAAAAACCAGGAGTGAACCCAAGTGCTCCGGAAGGATAAGCAGTTCCGCCTCCGTATACGACAGCCGTCGTGAAGTTCAATAAAGTCAATCCGGTGGAAGTCACAAATCGGTGGAGGCACATGAAATGTTACGACAGTGGGAACAGGTCCAACATCATCTCAGATACTGGAACACTGTAATGGTCGTGATGACGACCGTAAAATTTTCAAAGTGATGACATCAATTTATCGCTGATAAAACCCTGGTTAAGAAGCTTTTGGGACAGCAGTAATCCTCTTTGTCGAAAGTCAGGGTAACTCACCCATGCCCTTGAAAATCGGATAAGCTGAGAAAGGTAGACGGGAAAATCAACAATAGAAAAGTTGAAGTCATCACGTTTGTCATAAAGTTTTGTCTTCAAATGTCCCTCATAGTCTATTTCAAGAAACAGATCTAAATATGAAGCGGACTTTAGTGTATCTGTAGTATCCTTAATTTCAAACTTACTAGGGTAGATAAGATGTAGAAAGTCTTGGAATTTGTCGTTATTTTACGACAACACGTCATCTATATAATGAAAAGTGAAATTAAAGGATTGGGCTAGTTTCTTTTAGAAGAGCACAGTTGGTTCCCATTGGAATGCCGATTGTTTGTTGAAAAATTAGTCCACCAAATTCAACAAACATGTTGTCTATGAGAAAATCTAACATGTTTGTAATTTCATCTTCAGAGTACTTTTTGTCAGAATCAGAGTTGTTCTTCAGAAATAAGCCTTTTCTCTATCTAGAACTAGAAATTTATACCTGCGTGTGCCATTTTTCTTGAAAAAAACATTGATGAACTAGTTGCTTTAAGCAATCTTTTAATTGAGAATGTGGTATGGTAGTGTAGTGTAGAGAAGTCAAATGTTTTTATGCTGTTGCATGTAGCCAAAGATTTTGATTTTAGATATTGTAGTAATTTTTTTAAGTTCTTAAGAATCCATATCTGATTGACGCCACTGGTGGAATATGATGTTTCACACTAATTCTGTAAGTATTACCTGGAAAGTTTATGTCTCTAAGTTTTCAGACAATTATTTAAGTGGGGTTTTCAAGGCAGAATTTGACAATTTTCGAAATCGACCACTGTGGGCCCAAATTTTAGAAAAAAATCAATATCCTAAAACCTACTTGTAGTCCAGTCAAACAAAGTTTTAACCTCAAACTAATTGCAAAAGAAAATGTTTTAGTTCTCATCTATAGCATTAAGCCCCAAATATACACAGAAAAAAAGTCCCATAAAATCTAACTAGAGGAAAACTCAAAATCAGCATTTTTAATTTCCTATGGAAATTAACATTGGAAAGGGGAGATAACTCCGCAAAAATGAGTCTTTTTTGTCAGGTTTTGGTTGATTTTCTTAAAATTCGTGTAAAGTATGATACTTTGATGGGGTTATAAGTTCGTATTTGACTATATTATATAATCTTCTGCTCATGAAATGTACAAAACCGAAGCGTTATGGGTATTTTTATTTTTTTTTGTGCATTTTTCATTAAAGAAATTGCAAATTTGTGGCTTTGTGACCATTTTGAAAAAAAAAAATGTGAAATTTTGGTATTGTTTATATCTGTAAATTAAATTTGTTCAGCATCTACCTTGTTTAAAGAAACTTTAAACCACAAAAAAGAATAATGTATGCTTAATTATTTTTTATTAAATTTGAGATTCTTTACCTTGACATGTTGAAAAATTTAATAAATGGTCAACTAATGAATTACGAAATCTAGGTTGTAGCTTGATAAAAGATATGAAAACACCTTTAGAGTTGTTTGTTATACTCTAAAGACGGCTAAAATATCAAGAATCAATACATTCTGCTGAAAAGAAGCGGTAAAGTTATAATTTTGTATCAATTTTTATTGATATTTCTGCCTTTTTTGCAGAGTTATCTCCCATTTTCAATGCAAATCTCCATAGGAATTTTAAAATTGTGATTTTTTAGTCTTCCTCAAGTTAGATTTTGTTAGACTTTTTTCTGTGTATATTTGGGGTATAATGCTAAAGATTAGAACTTAAAAATCTTCTGCATGGTTCTTCAATTACACAATCCCATGTGCACATTTAAGTACTTTATCAGTATGAGTAAAATTATATACGCTTATAAATTTACAGGAAGAATAGGACAGTCCATTGTGCTGCCTGATACTTAAAGTTTAAAAGACAAAACACATTTAGTAATACATATAAAGGCAATTTACATGCTGTCATATTAAGTTACTCCCCTTACAATTGACAACCTTCACAAGAGTCTATTTCACCTGTTACTGGTAAATATCGGTTTAAAAATCTTGTTCAAAGGAATTTGTGGATGATATAGGTCTCTTTGCATCTATTTAAATAAAATATATTCATCTAATGTTACAATTATTTAGCTGTGGTTTTCAATGTTCGTATGTTTACAATTTCCTCGATACATGTATGTTTTCTCACCAAAATTGATACATTTTTATAAAAGGCACCTTTTCTGCTAATAGTGAGATTTTTTCTTCATACAACAACTGACCTGTAATATATTATTAATAGCAAAATTACTGTGTATTTATTCACACCAGCACATGTTTCAATGTTTATATCATACATATTACAACTTCCGGTTGGGGGGGGGGATTTCGGGTTTTAGAATTTATGGAAAAATAAATAACAGCTTTCTAGTTTCAATTGTGTTAGATATACACAGTTTAGACTTTCTCATACCGGTTTTTTTGGTGGGGTCCATGTTGTTCATGTGGTTTTAGTTTTTAATTGTAGTGCATGTATTGTTTTGGTCTTGTCTTCATTGTTCTCCGGAGTTTGTCAGTTTTTTCGATTTTCCCCTCCTTCGAGTGTCCCGTTGGTATTTCTTGACTTTATTCATTAGTGCCGCTGCGCTAGTTGTGTTTATGTCAGTTGCACACGACAAGATGGAGGATATTCCATTGACAAGAATGAGTTTTGTTTCGAGGCATGTTATGAAATAAGACTTTATTTGTTGTACGATATTTATACGATCCTTATTAACCATATTGTGACCATACATGTATTACAGCATTCTTAAGAATTTACCTAAATCAATTATAATTTTGTGCTATCCCTCTTACGTCCCAGGTCGAGGCTTTATCGTTATTTTATTACACATATTTAGTCGCAAGCGTTTGGATGTATTGTACTGTGGTAAGATATTTGGGGATCATTTCACACAGTCCTCCAAATGGAATTACAGTTATTTGTGTTTTGTCTTTCAGAAATAGCAAAAATGAAGTCTTACATCCTATTTGTAACATTGCCTATTTGCTTCATCGCCATTCAAGCTACAAATCCCTCACAGTTGAAAGAATTGAGACCACTGTTAAATGAAACGTGAACGCATTATGAACGTCATTTTGTTTCATTGATTTTTTATGAAGATTTCAAAATAGGTATGGAAGGACATATGGTGTAAATGCCAAAGCTCTCACAACATGAATTACTAAATTACCTATACTACATAGCGAATACCTAAGGATATATACATCAATGAAAGTGTCTCCTCATAAGGAATAGGAAAATCTCAACCATTTCCAAGTTATTTGGGAAAATATGAATTTTATAGGCCCTTCCTGGTATCCCCTTTCATCTGGTAAAGTTTCTTCAAAATCTTCTAAACAGTATCCAAGATTGCCAGCAAAGAAATAAAAACAAATAAGAAATTTTCACATTAGACATGTACACTATATAGGGAATACACCCTTTAATTTAATAAAAATATGCGACCACACTACATATGGAATACAACTTTTAACACAGGACATGCGCTCACACAACATAGGGAATATAGCTTAACACGGGGCATTCTACCACACTACATAAGGAATACAGCCTTTACGGAGCATGTGCCAACACTGAACAAGGAACTCTTGATGAACTGTCCTGTGGCAAACTTTGACTTATATTTGAGCAAAATTAGCCCAAGCAACCGTTACTGTATCCTAAAACGACTTGCTGGTTTGCGGCACAACCATCTGGTAAGAACAAATTGGCTGCAATGACGTCGAAAATTTCAAAAGAGGCCGGTTTATCTCAAAGGTGCAAAAATCACTGCATACGTGCAACGTTAGCCACTGGGCTTAAACGTGCCGGCGTCGATGACTTATCCGTAATATCAATAACAGGACACCGTAACATGAATTCACTGCAGAGTTATGTTCAACGTCCAACAGTTTCACAAAGGCGAGATCTGTATAATAAACGCCAATGCATTGCCGTAGGATATACATGTAGCAACTCGAGTTCGTCTTTAAGCTCAGCTGGCTCAGAAATCTCAGTTAAACCGCACAATCAAACTGTTGTTAGAAATCCACTTTCAGATATAACTCTATTCAACAATGCGAACATTTCAGGAGGAACACTTACCATCAATGTGGTAAACAAGAGTGAGTAAAAGTAATATGCAATATGCTGTTGGCGTGGCCAATGATGCGAGCACAGCAATATCACGATTCTGACTCTAAAATTATAATTTGAAGCATGTTATTTCCCTTACTTTACTTACTTCCGGCGAACGAATCTTTTTCTAGCCTTAGTATATAGCACAGTATGGCTGCCCCCATTAAACAAAGACTTTTCTAAATGACCCATATGTAGAAAATACATATGCTCCTATAGCGCTCGCTAAAACACTTACCTTGACGGTTTCAGGTCGCGACTGTCGCTATGATGAAAAAGTTCTATCATGTGACCGTTGTTATGTATCAATATTGGTTATATGTATGTTATCTCTCAATGAATTAGTTAATTCTTTATATTGTTATTAAATTTTAATCTCATTTTTTAACCCCATTGAAATCGATGATATAGGAGAAATCCCACTTTTTTTTTGTCTTACATAGAGGGTAATTGGAACAGCCATAAATATTTAGCACACACATCTGTTATAATAAGAATCGCCAACGCTCGGGATAAAATATAGACGACTATATGTTAAAACTACCACAAAGTATGCAGACAAGAATTATTACTTAATTTCTCTAATATGTCTATAGCTAGTCCTTCAAATACAGGCAATATAATATCTACATTACAGAAAGCGAGTTTCAGTAAAAAATCGCGCTACTCCGCGTCGCGAGAAACTCCGACAAAATTTTAAAAATTGCGGAGTTAAGGTACCAGTATACAAATAGGTTTTGTTTAATTATGTAAGTTTATGTAAGTAATTTGCTGAAAAAAGAAGGTGAAATGGACCAACTTTTTTCCTCTTAATTGAAAGGGGAGAGTTGGAACTGTCTGGGAATATATATGATTGTGGGATTGAAATTTTAGAAATTCGTCATTTTAGAAGTCAAACCTTTGTATGTTAAGTACTTTTTACAGATATTTCGGAGAAAATTGTGCAATTTGCTGCCATTGGTAAAAAATTGTTTTATATTTAATTTTGTGAAATGAAATCTGTAGAAAGAGAGTATTTCATACATATATATATGTATGGCTGCAAAATCAAGATGTCCAAAGCCAATTTATTGTGAGCATATATGTTTTGTTTTCAAATGTATGTTTTGAACGCCATGCAGTCATTTGAGGCCTGCTACCTTTTATGCCACCTAGAAGGTAATATATATACCCATGAAATCCTTTAAATTATTATTTTGTTTAATGATTTTATTTGACTGTTGAAAATTAAAGTATAAGAAGTATCTTTTATGACGTAATTGTTGTCTTTAACAACCATAATATGTATTTTTTAACAATTCGCAATTATACAACATAAGAGCAGGACTATAGTTTATATGCATTAAATGTTAAAAAAAAAACGACTTTCCACTATCCATATTATGCAAGGAGACAAGTATTTATATTCAAAATATTTTCATTTGATTTCCTTTCAATTCAGAGGCTTGCAAATGTTATCCAAAGATTTATAAAACCAGTAATTTGGTAACAATTAAAAGGGGGATAATATCTCCTTTCATGTCATTTCGTGAAAAGCTAATTATATGAAAAAAGTTGGTGGATTGTGCATTCAAAGTTGAATCTGAAAATTATATCCGTATTAAATCTTTTCAAGTGATGAAATGCTCAAAATGGTCACCATAGAAAAAGAAATTTTACACTCTGGATTTCTTGTAAATTTAAGTGAGTTACTTCCCTTTTACCGAGTCAATATGAATATTTAAATGGGTATTATTTACTCATTATAAGTCATATTCTGATAAATGAGACAGTTTTGAATTTGTAAAGACCTGCAGAATAATAAAATGGACCATTCTTTAAATAAAATATGTATTAAAGTACTCTTAAGGTACCAGTATACAAATAGGTTTTTTTTTAATTATGTCAGTTTCGAATTTTGTCCTCCCAGTATAAAGAAATAATATTCTATGTTGAAGTTAAAGTTGCTGAAAATTAAGAATAAAAGTTAATATATCAGTGAATTAGGTTCAAAAGATAGGGAATAGTTCATAGAAGAGTTTCATTAATAATTTATTTAACATTCACTCACCCATCCGTATTAAAATCATCATTTGCACAGCATTGTCTGAGAATGATATCCCAATCTGTTGAACGTTTTACGAAAGGGGTGTTTACATGTGAAAAATGTGAAATAATTTGCTGAAAAAAAAACAAGGTGAAATAGACCAACTTTTTTCCTCTTAATTGAAAGGGGGATTTGGAACTTTCTGGGAATATATAAGAAATTTTAGAAATTCGTCATTTTAGACGTCAAACCTTTGTATGTTAAGTACTTTTTTACAGATATTTCGAAGAAAATTGTGCAATATGCTGCCATTGGTAAAAATTCATGTCAAAATTATTTAATATTTAATTTTGTGAAATGAAATCTGTAGAAAGAGAGGATTTCATACATATATACATGTCAAAATCAAGATGCCCAAAGCCAGTTTATTGTGAGCATATATGTTTTGTTTTCAAAAGTATGTTTTGAACGTCATGCAGTCATTTGTGGCCTGCTAACTAAACTCGGAGAAATCTCCGAGAAAATAGCAAACTCGGAACAACTCCGAGAATCTCGGTGATTCGCGCGATTTCACGCTGAAATCGGAAAATCTCTGAGATTTTGCGCGATTTCTCGCAGAAACTTCGGGACAGCGCCGATAAACGCGGCGGAAATTTAAATGTATTATAATATGAATGAACAGAAACGTGTTTATTGTTGTTTTATTTTTTTTAATTTTTACATGAATAAAATATGCATATATTAATTTTTGTTATTATATAGTTGTAATGAGCCCTGTGATTAGGAAATAAAGTATCTTTATCTTATCATATATATATCAGGATAATAAAAATAACAATTGTCCATACATGTATCTGTATAGTAAATCACAAAAGTAATGCTGTTTTTTCATTCCCTTCTTAAATGTCCGGCAAAATTTGAGAAAATAAAGGTTAAGATGGTTTTTTGTGGCCAATGATTGGTACTAATTTATTGACTGTCTAAGATCTGAATCCTTCATGTCCATACTTCAACATCACAAATAACTCAATTATCTCCAACTGAAGCATGTGAGAAGCTGCATCTCCTAATATTTTCTCTTTCGGTAATATTTCAAGAAATACATTTCCAGCCAACGATGTTGATTTCAATCGTAATTGTGTGAAGTCTGAATTATAATTGTCTTTGGTATACTGTTCACCACTTGCAACTGAATTTTTAAGTAGTTTAGTTATAATTCATCAGCTTAGGATATTCAAATAAGCAGACTGCTAGGAAAATTTGATAAGCAATACCTACTTTCCTGGCATACAATTTTGCCAAAAATTTAAAATCCTCAAATTTTGGTCTTTTCCACGCAGGGTTTTATAAAGATCCGCCATTGTTTTATCCGCTAAACCTGGACTCGTTGTCAGTGAGTTAAATCGAATTATCCCAAACAATTTCTATTTGTCTGAAATTTACTTGACATTTGCTGATTGAGTCTCGACTTAGTCTGAACTGTCGGGAGTAATGCTAAACCAGGCGGAACCTAGGGTATCGACCAATCTTAACCTAGTCTTAATCTGTCTCGACCTCCAACCAATAGCTCAACCTTAAGTTAAGTCTGAATTTTTCTTGACTTCATCAAAATGAGTTTATCCAGTCTCAATTTGTCTTGACTGAAGTTTTAAATTTTCTAAGCAAAAATCAAAACAATTAAAACAAACAGGTATCCAAACTCAGCTAAGGGTTACCTCTGCATCAAAAGGAAGAGTCTTAGAAATTTCTGGTAAGTCTTAGCTCTTGTAACTAACGGAAGCAAATCATTATGATGGTTTTAAATGCAGGCTGCAGTAACTTTTTTATAAAATAAAATGAAACTACAGCCGACTCAACTCCCATGAAATTCACAAATGAACAGCGCTTTTATTGCAATAAAACATTATTCTATACGTTTTCATGTGTATATAATGTTGTTCATCGTTATTTAGTTTTCAGTGTTTATTTGTTGTACTTGTGGTTGTTCATTTTTCTTTCCTGGTTTGTCTGTCTAATGGATTGCGTTTTTTTTTGTCTGCTCCTTAGGTATATTTGTCCTCTTTATATAATGTTTACAACACGAATCCATATCAGTAAACAGTATATAAAGAGGACAAATATACTAAGGAGCAAACGGGAAAACGCAATCCATTAGACAGACAAACCAGGAAAGACAAAGGAACAACCACAAGCACAACAAATAAACACTGAAAACTAAATAACAATGAACAACACGAACTCCCGTAAAAACCAGGAGTGAACTCAGATGCTCCGGAAGGGTAAGCAGTTTCTGCTCCGTATACGGCATCCGTCGTGAAGTTCAACAAAGTCAATCCGGTGGTAGTCACAAATATATAATGTTTTCTGAACGTGTTGTTAATTTCTTTGGTATGTGTCAGCCATTAAGGTTTCTTTAAAGAAATGTTCTCGATCATTTTATTAACTTTGATATAATTTAATGCAATAATATCGGCCAAGAGTGGGATGGAAATGTCAAAAAAAATCCTAAAGGCCAAATGTGACATTCAATTTTCCATGTTAAATTAATTTAGCGTTAATAACATCGATTTTCTAGGTATGTTTCTGGGTCGAACATGTTTTCGCAGAGTTGGTTTGAACTTTCACAGTTTTATCATTAATAACCTACATATTCCCGAACCGTTAATTATGAATATGGTGCACTGAAGTGAGAAGACGAAATAGTTTATTAAATATCACACTTTAAATTAAATTTTCAAAAAATCATCTAATGTACCAGATGTCATCTTAGAAAACTTGAAAATCTTGTGAACATCTTAAAACATGTCTCTAGTATATCTATAAATATTTTTAGTATGTTGAGAAACGGCCCATACGACAATAAAATACGAGGAAAATAAATGGCAATGGTGATCTATTAAAATGGGCATTAAACGACGTAAATGTACAAAATACACAAGTCGAAAAAAAAACAAATACAAAATCATAAAAAAGCAAGAATTAACAACAAAAGTTAAAAGTCAAAATTGCCCAATGCTTCGACCAATATGGCCTTGATTACGAGCATGAAAAAACAAAAAGATGTTGATTTATAGAAACCCAGAACAAGACATCCTATAACTATAACTCGGTTGAACTCAATCTTGAACGAATCCGTGTTTTGATAGAAAAAAATGCATCTAGGATTTCTCAGCTGTGCTCATCGAAACTGACAAAATACTGATGTCACCTCCACTAGGTAATCTGTCTATACATTAAATACACTATTTTTCACCATGATTACATCTTCTCATTAAATCGCATTGAATTTATTCTGATCATTATTTGTAATGATTATAATGATAGAAAGAGGGAGATATGCTAAAATTCCAAGAGAACGTAGATTGTGTTAAATGTGTAAAAGTGATAAGGATGAATGTCATTTTATCTTCGATTGTAAGATAAATTTGGAACTGAAAAAACTTTCTTTAATATTTCTTTTAATTTTATGGATACAGCGGAAAGATTAATTTTAAATTCATCAACACCCGATGGTATGAAAACAGTGGCTTCTTTTATATACCAGCCATTAGAACTGTAGAAGGGAGACTGAAAACTGTTTATATATCATGTATTTGTCTGTTTAATCTGTTGTGTGATGTATTTTAATTGCTAAAACCCAATGGGTTTTATGTCTGTAATAAAGTTTGAATTGAATTGATTTGTTAATATATACATTTCTGCTGCTGTCAGACTTATAGTGTGATGGTATCGTCGCTTGTAAAACGGTTTCCCACGATGTATATGACACTGCTGTTTGGGTTGAATTATTTGTAAAAGAGACGCTACTCTTTCGGTGTTGCCATCAACTGATCCAAGTTCTTGAGATCAGTTATCATTTGGGGCGGTGCTGCAGGCACAAGGATAATTCTGTCGCTGGGATGGGACCAGAGATCCCGTCATATCGTATATAAATGCCGTTTACCTACGCGAAAAAAATAGTTCAACATTCCGGAAGAATTGAAAGTAGGGGTCAGGAAATGTGAAAATCCAGTGAATTTGTGAACTGCCAGAAAATATTAAATGTATATATCTGTCATTTCACATGAAAACGTATAGAATAATGTTTTATTGCAATAAAAGCGCTGTTCATTTGTGAATTTCATGGCAGTCGAGTCGGCTGTAAAAAAATTCAAAAAAAGACATCTCAAAAATTCAAAAAAAAAATTTAAAAAAAAGTTAATGCAGCCTGCATTTGAAGCCATCATAATGTATCTGCCTTTGGGACAGGAAGGTCAGAAAAACGGACATTATTCCGATTGGATGGTAATAGCGTAACTCATCAGTTTCTATATGCCGAAGAACGAATCAGAATGATAGATTAATCTTGAAAGCCGTAGATTGCTGTTGGATAATATCCTGGATTATTGTCTGAAATATATACCGTGAAATGTAAAATTATAGCGGTCCCGGACACGGTTTCCGGTATGGTCCTGGGTGTGGATAGCATTCCAGTGTTCTATATTGATCTGCCGAGTATCGGGATCTTCCGGCTAAACGTCTGGTTGAGATGGATTGGTTTTGTCTGCTCCTTATGTATATTTGTCTTCTATATATAATGTTTACAACACGAATCCATATCAGTAAACAGTATATAAAGAGGACAAATATACTAAGGAGCAAACGGAAAAACGCAATCCATTAGACAGACAAACCAGGAAAGACAAAGGAACAACCACAAGCACAACAAATAAACACTGAAAACTAAATAACAAGGAACAACACGAACTACCATAAAAACCAGGAGTGAACTCAGATGCTCCGGAAGGGTAAGCAGTTCCTGCTCCGCATACGGCATCCGTCGTGAAGTTCAACAAAGTCATTCCGGTTGTAGTCACAAATATATAATGTTTTCTGAACGTGTTGTTAATTTCCTTGGTATGTGTCAGCCATTAAGGTTTCTTTAAAGAAATGTTCTGGATCATTTTATTAACTTTGATATAATTTAATGCAATAATATCGCCCAAGAGTGGGATGGAAATGTCAAAAAAAAATCCTAAAGGCCAAATGTGACATTCGATTTTCCATGTTAAATTAATTTAGCGTTAATAACATCGATTTTCTGGGTATGTTTCTGGATCGAACATGTTTTCGCAGAGTTGGTTTGAACTTTCACAGTTTTATCATTAATAACCTACATATTCCCGAACCGTTAATTATGAATATGGTGCACTGAAGTGAGAAGACGAAATAGTTTATTAAATATCACACTTTAAATTAAATTTTAAAAAAATCATCTAATATACCAGATGTCATCTGGTACATTTTGGTTTCTCAAATAATATATTTCTGGAATACATTTATATTATTAAAGGTTAAGATGGTGCTATCTTTCATATCTGCAGGACTTAGAAAACTTGAAAATCTTGTGAATATCTTAAAACATATCTCTAGTATATCTATAAATATAGTTAGTATATTGAGAAACGGCCCATACGACAATAAAATACGAGGAAAATAAATGGCAATGGTGAGCTATTAAAATGGGCATTAAACGACGTAAATGTACAAAATACACAAGTCGAAAAAAACAAATACAAAATCATAAAAAAGCAAGAATTAACAACAAAAGTTAAAAGTCAAAATTGCCCAATGCTTCGACCAATATGGCCTTGGTCACGAGCATGAAAAAACAAAAAGATGTTGATTTATAGAAACCCAGAACAAGACATCCTATAACTATAACTCGGTTGAACTCAATCTTGAACGAATCCGTGTTTTGATAAAAAAAAAAAAAAAAAAAATGCATCTAGGATTTCTCAGCTGTGCTCATCGAAACTGACAAAATACTGATGTCACCTCCACTAGGTAATCTGTCCATACATTAAATACACTATTTTTCACCATGATTACATCTCCTCATTAAATCGCATTGAATTTATTCTGATCATTATTTGTAATGATTATAATGATAGAAAGAGGGAGATATGCTAAAATTCCAAGAGAACGTAGATTGTTTTAAATGTGTAAAAGTGATAAGGATGGATGTCATTTTATCTTCGATCGTAAGATAAATTTGGAACTGAAAAAAACTTTCTTTAATATTTCTTTTAATTTTATGGATACAGCGGAAAGATTAATTTTAAATTCATCAACACCCGATGGTATGAAAACAGTGGCTTCTTTTATATATCAGCCATTAGAACTGTAGAAGGGAGACTGAAAACTGTTTATATATCATGTATTTGTCTGTTTAATCTGTTGTGTGATGTATTTTAATTGCTAAAACCCAATGGGTTTTATGTCTGTAATAAAGTTTGAATTGAATTGATTTGTTAATATATACATTTCTGCTGCTGTCAGACTTATAGTGTGATGGTATCGTCGCTTGTAAAACGGTTTCCCACGATGTATATGACACTGCTGTTTGGGTTGAATTATTTGTAAAAGAGACGCTACTCTTTCAGTGTTGCCATCAAATGATCCAAATTCTTGAGATCAGTTATCATTTGAGGCGATGCTGCAGGCACAAGGATAATTCTATCGCTGGGATGGGACCAGAGATCCCGTCATATCGCATACCTACGCGAAAAAAATAGTTCAACATTCCGGAAGAATTGAAAGTAGGGGTCAGGAAATGTGAAAATCCAGTGAATTTGTGAACTGCCAGAAAATATTAAATGTATATATCTGTCATTTCACATGAAACCGTATAGAATAATGTTTTATTGCAATAAAAGCGCTGTTCATTTGTGAATTTCATGGGAGTCGAGTAGGCTGTAAATTTATTTTATAAAAAAAAAAATTCAAAAAAATAAATTTCAAAAATTCAAAAAAAAAAATTCAAAAAAAAGTTAATGCAGCCTGCATTTGAAGCCATCATAATGTATCTGCCTTTGGGACAGGAAGGTCAGAGAAACGGACATTATTCCGACTGGATGGTAATAGCGTAACTCACCAGAACGAATCAGAATGATAGATTAATCTTGAAAGCCGTAGATTGCTGTTGGATAATATCCTGGATTATTGTCTGAAATGTAGTCGGGGATATACCGTGAAGTGTAAAATTATAGAGGTCCCGGATACGGTTCACGGTATGGTCCTGGGTGCGGATAGCATTCCAGTGCTCTATATAGATCTGCCTAGTATCGGGATCTTCCGCCTAAACGTCTGGTTGAGATGGATTGGTTGGACTCTCAGGTGAAGGCATCATCCATGTAGTGGCGAGTCTGGACTCTTCATCGCTTTCCTGGGTTTTGTATCTGGTCTGGTGTTGAATAATCTGTGGCGAGATAACTGTCTGGTCGTTTGAAAACCTGCTCACACCCTGGACACGTCAGGGTGTACTGGTCGGATTCATCGTGGCGTTTCCTGGCATTTGGTCTGGAAAATTCTTTGCCAAATATCAGACAGGAATATGTGTGGCATGTTTCTTCTGGTGGCGAAGCAGGTTCTCTTCTCGGTAAACATCTTACCGCAGATATTGCCGGTGTACATCTTTCTGGTCTCTTCGGGATCTGAAATACAAATGGTGACGGTGCAAGTGTATATATAGACAGAATGCGGATGTGATAGCAAGCACAAAATTCAAGATTGAAATGAAACGTCTTTATAACGCAAGACCTGTTTTGCCTTTATGACGCTTAAATCATTTTTGTTTTCCCGTATTTTGCGCTTATGACGTTTATAAATTTATTTTTGCGTTTGGTACGTTACAGTGTGTGTTCTTTAATTTTCTAACGTTTGTATATTTTATTTCCCGGTATATTGTAACGGTTTTCATTTGTTTTACAATCAGTTATTTTATTTTAGAATGTTACAACTTTAATGAATTTATTTAGCGATTGACATTTTGTCTTTTTTTTTAGTTCACAATTTTTTTTTCAAAATCTATTTCATGACAATGTTTATTTTCAAGATTGTTTTTAGATACAAGAATATAATGAAAATATATATTAAATTATTTATTTCAATTTCGGATAAAAATATCGAAACAAATTTTTTTCTATGTTTCGAAGACATTTTCTAGAATTTCCATTCGAGTTATCGCGCTTTGAAAAGATAAACATATGGTACTTATTACACAATGTATACATTTTCCGTCACCATGACGTATTTTTGTATGAACGCTGCTTTCGACATTTCCTTAGATTGAATGAAACTAGTGTGTATGGATATAAATTGTTTAAAAAGCTGAAGGTAAGTTTTGATATTTAAGTAAAAATTATAGCGAGTAATGAAATTTAGCAGATTGTTATAATTTTATTGATACGCAAATTTTTTAAATCTTTTAGAAAGATTTGGTGGCCTTTACATATTTCTAAATGATGAATTCCATCTATCATTTTCTTCGGACACCGCAATAACTGGAACTAACGATAGTTAAGCTATCACTATAACTGTTTACTGTCGTAAAGAACAGTTAGCCCGCAAACTTCCGACTGTGTTTTTAGAGCGATTCCAACTGGAAATTTCAGTGGAATTATGAATAGAATTTTCTTTTGCTGACTAAAATGCAGACCTCCTTGACATTGAAACTCTAGAGGATTGTCCAAAAATAAATTCACAGTTTCTTGAATGGAAACCCATTCAATTTTGAATAAAAAATTAAAATATCTTGTAAATTGCAAACTGTCTTTGGTTATTTCAAGAGATTGACTTTGGAAAATGATTTTCAAAAATATCTGTCCAACTAACCGATATTTTTTTCAATCTTAAAAAAAGTATTCAGTAATTAGTCGCGTGTAAAATATTTTGCGCTTTCAACATTTAAATGTTGTTCAATTGAATTACAGACTGATGCGGCAATATGCATTACGTTTTACATGAAAACCTATATTTTTTATAATAAATCTGGAAAAAAATATTTAAACATTAAATAATATGTTTAGGCATTAAATAAAATGTAAGTTCATTTCAAATTTAAAAAAAAATACTTAATAATGTTAAGAAATAAAAATAAAAACGTTAATGCAGCCTATGTAATTATTATATTTGTAGACAGTCACAAGCCTGAATAAATACAGAGTGGTTTTATGTTAAAATTATTATATAATAATACTTACTAATTTACTAATCAATTTGTAAAATTCAATATTCTTTTCTCTCGTAAAATATTTCACTCAATCCTCTCCGCCGCAAAGTTTTAAATTGAAACGTTATTCGTTTTTGTCTTTGTGATGTTATATTTATTATGTTTCTAACGTTTTTAAATTTTTAATTTTTCTTTTTTTTACATTTTTTTATTTTTAGAGTGTTATTATTTAATAAATTAATTTAAGCATTTTTGCAAGGGCATCTGTTGCAGTTGACAATATAATATTTTATATACAATGTTTGACAATGTAATTTTATTTTCAAGGACAAGAAGCTATTTTTAAATTATTGCGTATTATGATTTGGCACTCTATGTATTTATAACATAAAATGACATAAAAATTATACAGTCTGGCAACAATTTGATCACAGAAAAAAAAAGATATTTTAACAAGTGCTATGTTCCGTAATATTTATATTATTACTGCCATGTGCTTATTAAAAAAATATCTGTGTCAAATAATTAGAAATGGCGGGAAATTCAGCAAACAACTTCCGGTTCCACCAACGCGTGCGCATATGACACTTTCGGATCCATTGACTTCCTATGACGTCATCTCCGCTTAACATCATATCCGTTGCACCATCGCCTCAAATGATAACTGAACGGTTATCTTGTACTCATTACTAAAATCTTACAAATTACATACACGGTCTGGCTTTATAAATATCACCACAATGTCTGCGGCAAGTTCATACCTTATCACAATAAAGTTTAATGTGGTTCTTTAGGGAATTAGGTGTTAATTCGTATATTATATAGAAACAAGGATAGGCAAAAAGTTCACACCTTTTCACACCAAAGTTCATTGTAGTTCTTTACGGAATTAGCTGATAATTCGTTTAAAATACAGAACATTTGAGACCAGTTATTATTGTTATTCTTATAGGATGGATATACAAAAAAAAAAATGTTCATCTGTTCGGTTACCCTGAAAACAGACAAAGGCTTTTTTCATCTTTCCCAATGAGCTCGAAATTAAGGATACCACAGACACTGCCAAGTCTTCATCTTATCTTAACCTTCACCTCGTAATTGACACCAGAGGAAGGTTGAATACAAAACTTTACAACAAACGAGATGACTTTGACTTTCCAAGCGTCAACTTCCCATTTTTGAGCGCCAATATTCCAGAAGCGCCGGCGAAATGGAGTATATATTTCAGAACTCATACGATACTTAAGAGCTTGTGACATATACATTGACTTCCTGGACAGAGCCAGGCTTCTGACAGAAAAGTTGCTCAGACAGGGGTACGTTGCACCCAAGCTGAAGTCATCCTTATTAAAGTTTTATGGGCGTCATCATAACTTGGTTGACAGGTATGACAAAACCGTTTCCAAAATGAAAATGGACCTGTTCCATTGATATTATCCCTTCCTCATACCGGATTTGACATGGGCAGCATGGTGGGTGTCCTGCAGGAAGCAGAGACTGCTTACTCTTCCGAAGCACCTGAGTCTATCCCCGGTTTTTTGGTGGGGTCCATGTTCATATGTTTTTAGTTTTTAATTGTAGTGCATGTGTTGTTTTGGTCTTGTCTTCGTTGTTCCCCGGAGTTTGTCAGTTGTTGCGATTTTTCTCTCCTTCGAATATCCCTTTGGTATTTCTTGACTTTACTTTTGTCTGTCTTATGAACGACTAAATTTTCTTTTCTGCTATGACGTCATTAATAGGAATCCCGACGTTTTAGACGTTAAAACAACAGTTGGAATTAAATTATAAGGATTGACAGTAATTTTGTTTTCAGTCTATTCAAAATAACCTCAATGCACATGGTGCACACGTTCAAATATCCCGCCGCGGGTTATTTAATGTGCACCACGTGATTGACGTTATTTCTTCATAAACTGAAAAAAAATACAGTCAATCCTTAAAGGGAATACGCTACAGTAGCAAAGGTCGGGGAAGGGGGGGGCTGGTAATGACGTCGCAAATAGATACCCTTTGTGACGTCGTAGTATCTCTCAAGAAGAATAAGGTTTTTCTTAAATATCACCGTAATAAGCCCATGGACCCCACCTTTTTCTTTTGCAAACCAATGTCCATTTGCTTAATAACTTTATACTAAAATTTGAAGTAAGATTCAATGGTGAGTTTTAAAGGTTTAGTATAACGACATTCGAAATACATGTGTACTATAATCCACTGTTCTCAAAGTAAGATTCTATATATCAGGAATTAAATGTATAAATATGGGAAAATAGCAGACAGTGAATTTAATTCTCAAAGATGCTTTTATTTTTTTATTTGTCTTGATTCATTATCCGGGTACCACCATTTTGTTATTGTAGTTCTTTTCATTGCCCCGGAGAACAATATTTTATTCTTTCAGTTTTTCCTTTTTGACTTTCCAATGTACCTATTTGCTTACAAAATGTCTGAAAGTTATGGTTAAATAATATAGAAATCAAATATAATTATAATATCATTCGTTTGAAAGTATTGAATTAGATGAAATTAATTTCTCCTGGTTTTTCTCATCATTTGTGTGTACACGTAGGTTTGTCAGTTTCCCGCCTTTGGGTAAATGTGTGCTTCACGTGCCCGTTTGTTTGAATATTCATTCAGCACGACGACGTCCTACTATTCACACGGTTAAATTTTGGTCCACTTGTATCATTATTTCGGCATCTATGGATAGTGAAATTCAACATGAAGATCCTGGTGATGATGTGTCCCTGCGTGATATTTTAAGGGCTGTGAAAGAGCAAGGTGATGTTCACTCTAAATTACGCAAAGAATTGTCCGAATTGAAAAATTATTTTCATGGTTCAGCTTTGAATGTTGCACCACAAATTAAAAAACTAAAACAAGACCAAGAGTATAAATGGAAATATGAAAGTAATAGAATACAATTTTCTTTGAATTCGGAGATTTTGAAAGATTTAACTCAAATTATTTGGGCCATTGATAATTCCAAAATCGAGTACGCCCGAGTTACTGTCAATGATATTGTTGATAAGGTCAAAAAACGTAACAAGTTGATCAAGATAGCTGATACTAGTGAGGCGGTTTGGGAAACAATTAAGCAGTATGAGGCTAATCCGGTGGCTAGTGACACTGATGACGAAAATAAGATTAACAAAGCTGAAAACAGGGCACTTCGTAAACGCTAGTTTAAAGCTACTAAGAAAGATAAGAAACCCCCAACTAATTATTCAGCTGCTTCTCACTTTACTCCTAATCTTCCAGCTAATTCACAGCAACAGCCCTTTCGTGACCCCAGACCTGGTTTACAGGTTTTCCATTATACACAGGCATGCCCAGTACCAGGGGCGGAAACCCGAGGAAGTTTCAACAGGGAGCCTTTTATTGGTGCGGTTCAATGCAGCACTGGAGGAATAGATGTTCTTTCAACCCCAAAGCAGAAGTCAAGTTCAAGGCAGAATGAATTTGTAAAAGATGAGTATTCTGATAACTTTTTAGATTTAAGTTTCACAAATGATTACTTCGAATACGGACAAGGTCATGCAAATATTATCGTCAAAGGTAAATTAAAGAAACATTATGCTTTTTGGAAATCTGTAGGTTGTTATGACTTTATTTTGGATATAATTTTACACGGGTATAAGACATTAAGTAATATGGGTTACACATTTGCGAGCCGGTGGCGCTACAGCAGCAGCCGTTAGACTATTCAAACGTCACGACCGATGGAAGTCTGACACATCGAAAGATGGTTATGTAAAGGATAGTTTAGATTTAAGGTTACAAGTGTCCAAAAACTTAGGAATTTGATTTTTACATTTTTCTCATTTCCCGTTCTTTGGGTTCAGTAGCGGCGTTGTCGTGCGGCTATCCACTTTATATTTGTTTTGTTTTCTTATGCCCTTTTTAGTAATTATATATAAATACAAGACAGTTTTGTTGGCTGTTGCTTAGTGTCCATCTACGTACTAGGTTTTGGTCATACAATGATGTAGATTGTTACCAGGAGAACAGATGTTATTCTGTACAAGGATGATGGATTTGATATTAGTTTGATTCATGTCTTTATTAGCTAGACTTTTAGGTGAATGATGAACATGAATGGCTTTGAATATTCCCTCATGACAAAAACTTTCGAAAGCAAGAAACTAATCATGAAAATATTGCGAGCAACTATACCTGAGGAGTCTGAACAGTATATACAAAATAGAGAAAATATGCCAACAATAAAAAAGGAAAATTACCATGATATAAAAGTAAAAAATAAAAAGATAACATGGTTTTTCTGAAGGCTTCTGGAAATAGGCTACAAACATTCCCTTTTCATGACCTTTATGCATGGATAAAAAAGATAACAATTTATAATTGGATGACAAACACAATATATGTTCATTACCTATTCAGATAAAATGGTTTAAAAACACTGTAAAGCAAAAGAAAACAAACAAATGAAAACAAATCTTTGTTCAAATGATAGAACTGAGCACATAACAAATTCAATGTCATAAGTTAGACCCAGTGTTTTGTTTTAGTTTCAAAGTTTATTGAGGAACGATTTACATGTATAACAAAACGAAGGTAGAACATTCAAAGAATAAGTTTAATACTAAATGTAAATACATTCATCCCATGTCATATAAAGTAAAAAATAACTTCTCGACATTATTCTTCTGTTCTGGTCCTCAATATCAAAACAAGGTTGTTCAAGTTTTTTCCCGTTTAAACTGTAGAGACAAGTTCTTTCGATACGTGTTTTGTGTCCTCTAATAGGAGGCCCTGCAATGAAACTTCTTCTCCTTCTATTTCCGTAAAAGAACCATGTAGCGTTCTGTGTCCTTTCTTTAATTTTTCAAGCCTTCTTAAAATAAGCGAAGCTACTAATTGCTTCACACACATTCGGAATTTAGTGTTAAGTGTAAGGAATAATACACTGTTTATAGAACTGTTCGTGTACGCCAGCAACTGAAAGGCTATCCACAACAAATATATCCCCGTATTGTGATATATGTATGGATTTACTTCTCCAATCATCGTAAGTATATATAGTGGCATCCAGGTAACACCAAAACAGGCAATCAGTGAAAATAAAAATTTGACGCTCTGTAGACAGAAAGAATAAAAAAGTAAGATTTAAATTTTTTAAGTCGGTTCATGATACTGAATACATTATAGTGCAAATCATACATGTTTATTATAGTTTTACATATACATGTATTATACCATTGTCCGAAACACCAGTATAAGCCTAGAGACTGACAGAAAAATACCACCAGGTGAGATTCAAGTATTCTATATTTTCTGTATGAAAAATGTTGTATTCAAAGTCTTTCGTGGAGGTATTATAACTAATAACATTAATCTGATGCTTGATTTGTTACAATAAATTATGACAAGGAACGAAAAACAATTTCTACATAATTTACACGAAAAAATGTTAATCAAAAGAAGAAAGATTTCATTGCCGTTCTCGATATCAAAGTTACATTGTTGCCTTTACAATTTCTCAAGCTTCAAGAGCGGACGGGCTAAGAATATTAAGCGAGAAAATTATTTTATTAATTTGTTGTTTTTCGTTGTCAAGGAATATAAGCAAAATGTTTTAAAAATTACATGTAACTATTTCTTCTGATTGAGTATTTCTGACAGAGTAAACCGTCAAATAGAAGGGGTATTCTATTTCATCATGTACATATACCTACCTTGATTTTTGACTTAGTAATGCGGTGGTCCCTTCGCCTGTCAGTTTCTCCTGGAATTTTATTTGTCCAAATTATAAGACCAATGTGGAAATATAAAACTGCCATAACAACCAGTGGAATCATGTATTGTAACAGCATAATACCAATAGTATAAAACAGTTTACCGTCGTTCCATCTCCAGGTTTCTAGGCAAAGTCCCGGTGAACTTCCCCCGAATGGAAGACGCACAAGGTTGGAAAACACGAATGAAGGTGTTGTTATTGCTGCTGTCAAAGTCCATGAAACAAAGGTCGTAAGTTTCACGCGGTATGAACTTCTTGTCCTAGTTTTAATTGGATTGGAAATAACGTAATGTTGTTCATAGCTTAAAATAACCATACTAAATGAACGCTGTAATATTAGAAAATTTTGCAGGTATCTCAAAATTTTACACATTGACAAGTCCAGAGGCCAATATACGAAAACGATATGACCGACACAAGTAAATACAAACCATGTGGTATTCATCAATGTATCAGATGCTGCAAAATTTACTAAAAAGAAATCCATTTTACTACTTTTCGCGGATGTTATAATTGAATAAAATACAACAATATTTCCGAAAATTGTCATTAAAAACGACATGGTATATATTGTCAGTACAAACTGTTTAAAGACATAGGGTATGTCTTCTTGAAAAGAATATAAATCCAACTGCAGATGAATCAATGAACTAATATTCGTATCATTATTGTTTTTATCAGTTTTATTCCACAGATAAGCCAATTTAAGGTTGTAGAAACTACCATTCATCTCACCTTTCATCTCGAAAAACTTTGAAAATGAAAGATTATAAAATTAACAGTCGTCTTGAGTAGTCACCAAAATTATTGCGTTCTCATTGGCTTGAGAAAAGGCGAGAAAAATTGATTGCTTTGCGTTGACATCGAAAACTCTATTCCTGTAAATGTCAGGACAATGACCAATGACATCGAAACAGTTTTTTTTTCTTTGGTTTTAACTTTATTTGAATGTTACTTATTTATCATTTTACATCAATTATCGGGTTATTATTCCTCTTCTTGTATTCACATTACATTGCTTTTCATGGCGATAATTCGTTGTAGTGAGGTTTAAAAAAGTGTCATGTACAAATTAGTGCACTAGAAGAATATTTCATTGAAATGTTGCATAAAAAATATGTTTGCCTGTATGTCACATTATGGGGCAGAATTTCATTTTCAAAAGCTAAATTTAAATTTTCTTTCAAGTATGAGGACCATGGGCAGTTGTATAATTATAAAATAAAATTAAGCAAGCCTTTAACTGAAGCAAAACAACATCCAATACTTCTTTTACATTGCCGGGGTGAGATCCAATGGATTCCCTCAAGTACATCATTTGTAAGGACTGAACGTGGGGAGTAGTCTCTTCATGAAAGGAAGTTATCAAAACTATCAAACCAAAATCAAAAATTCTGGCTTTCAAAAATAGCAAATTTTCTCATAAAGACAAAAATACCTTCCACTGTGAAGTTTAAGCTTCGCTGTACAAATATCTTTCCTTAACATATTCGGTCAAAAATATTGTCCGGAAGGACATGGTATAATTTAGCCTGATATTTGGCCCCTTGAATTCCAAAATCAAAAAGTATTGAAAAACCTACTCTCAGCTATCCATTAGTACTCTCAAAATATTAATGTTGTATTTTAGGGAACTTGTTTTGTTTTCAACAAGAAATTTCTGCAAGAGCACCAATATACTGACAAAGATGACTTATCTTTAAGAAATCAAAGAAAAACACCATATTTCACTCATTTTTGAACCTTTGAATTAAAATTTTGATATGAGTAACAGCCTTGCCCAAAAAGATATGTCACTAAAATGTGTCGTTATTTAAAACAAACATTATATTAAAAAATCATTTTTGGCAAGGCTGTTGCTCATAGTTGTTTTGACTAAAATCTACTGTGAAAACACTCAATTTTTGACAAATTCTTGATTTAGCAGACGTTCATGACGTTGCTGTGACATCATTGGACGGATTGATAGCTTGTTAAAGTTCGATCATTATACGATAAAAATGATAGTTTTGATTACTTCCATTCATGAAGAGACTACTCTGCACGTTCAGTCCATACAAATGTTGACGTTTTTTTCATTGGTGTGTTGTTGCGGACCAAACCAAAATCAAACTTCTGATTGTTTGACACATTCCCCGTTCCCATTCTCTATTCTACTCTGAGTTTAAAGAAATTCTGGCTGTCAAAAAATAACTTGCAAAATGATTTGTGACTTCCACTGGATTGACTTTGCTGAACTTCACGACAGTTGCCGTATACGATTAAGGAACTACCTACCCTTCCAGAGCTCCTGATTTCACTCCTGGTTTTTATAGCAGTTCGTGTTGTTCATTTTGTTTTTTTAGTTTTCTATGTTTATTTGTTGTACTTGTTGTTGTTCATTTTTCTTCCCGGGTATGTCTATCTAATGGATTGCCTTTTTTTGGGTTGCTCCTTAGGTATATTTATCCTCTTCAGCACATTTGTTCACAAAGACAAAAATACTCTCCACTGTTTTAAAGTGAAAGTTAAGAGTCGCTTTAAAATATCTTTCCACAACATATTTTGTCAAATTGGTTGTCCGAAATTTCATCTTTAGCTGCCTTAAACATGTGAAATTAAAGCACGACTGACGATAAATTAATTTAAGGAAACTCATAATTAGTATTAATACTTGAAGTAAAACTACTTTCTGTAAGTCATGGTGATATTCTTGTGGTGTGCCTGTTATCAGCTTGTTAAACAGTTTCCCTACATGTTTATCGACCTCGTTTTAAATTCAATTAAATTAATATCAATATTAAATTACACTCTATCGAACAAGCCTTGCAGTTTAAAAATGAAAAGGGGACAAATATATCTTAGGAGGAAATAAAAAAAACGTAATTCATTGGACAGACAAACCCGGGAAGACTAATGAACAACCATAAGCACAACAACACAGAAAACTAAATACAATCAACAACGCAAACTCCTATAAAAACCAGGAGTGAATTTGAATTATCTCGAGTTGATAAATTTCATAATCAACTGGTCATCGTTTTAGAATCTATATTTATCCAACTTCAAATTGTATCTGATATGAAAAAATGTACACTAAAAAACCTTTATATTGCCTTTTTTTGAAGTATTAACCTCCGATATTTGATCAGTTTTTAAAAACTTTTACAGTGCATTCTGACTTGCTTTATAAAGAAAGATACCTGGCAGTCATATTTAAAAAAAATGTGTAATTCAGAATGTTAGATGGTAAAGTCAAGAAATTCCAAAAGGATATAAATTGAAAATAACTGAAAAACTCCGGAAAACAACGAAGACAAGACCAAATAATAAAAAACATCTTACTTAAAAACTAAAAACTACATGGACCCTACCAAAACAATGGGGATATAATCAGGTACTCCGGAAGAGTAAGCAATCTCTGCTTCCTGTAGGACACCCGCCATGCTACCCATGTCAAATCCGGTCGGGACATTATCAATGGAACAGGTTCGTTTTCATTTGGCAGACGGTTTTTTCATACCTGTCAACCAAGTAATGATAAACATAAAACATTAATAAGGATGACTTCAACTTAGGAGCAACATACCCCTGTTTGGGCAACTTTTCTGTTAGGAGCTGGGCTCTGTCCAGGAGGTCCTTTCAAGCTCTAGAATAACGTATGGTCTGTGAAATAAACACTCCATACGCAGGAGCTTCTGGAATGTTGCCGCTCAAAAATGGGAAGTTGACGATTGCAGAGTCAAGTCATCCCGTTTGTCGTAAAGTTTTGTATTCAGCATTCTTCCGGCGTCAATTACGAGGTGGAGTTGAAGACAAGATAAGATAGTTATGAAATACCAAATTTCCAAATAAAAACAGTGGCAGTTTTGTATTTCTATACCAACGAAACATGACAATTATCTGTAATAAGTTAGGAATTATTCTTTTACATCTACCATTTGAGCATTTATTTATGGATAGGTTCGCGGCGTATCTCTAACGGAGTAGCGCACTTTGATTTAGTCTACATGACTCTTTATCAATTTTCAGTATGCTTTGTATAAGTCTGAAATGGATCATATGTATAGGTTTATTGTAAGTAAATATAGGTTTAAAGTAAGTATAAATAATTTTTTTTTGCCTCATTGTTGACGACATATAGCGACTTTCAACACATAGAGCCAGGAATATAATATACATTTTCTTTCTATAATTACGTAATTTTATACGTGCTCCATCTTTCTATAATTATGTAATTTTCCAAGGGTTCCATCTTTTATTTTAGTGGAATCATCAAGTTTACTGGATGTTTATTTCGTTACATAAATATTAAATTGTTGAACTTAATTTTCGTAAATCTAATTTTGAAAAAAAAATTGATCGAGAGTGGATAAATTCCATAATTAACACGTCAAGATTTTTAGAATTTTTTTCTCTAATGACAATATAAAACTCAGATAGGTCTTCCGAAAAATTTTTTGGCGGGAAATTTCACGAGCACTTAACAAACGTGTGGTGATCAGATCAGAATTTTTTTTTTGTAATTCTTTTATTTTTCAAAATGAACAGAATTTGAACATCAAACATTGTGAAAACTATGGACACATGTAACAGTCAATATAGCATTCATGTAATATATAAACATTATGAAAACCTTTTTGATAAGTTCAAAGTCATGATTTTAAGTTTTTAAATATATAAGATAATAACAAAATTAACCACTAAGTGCTGCTTCCAGAATTTGCCATTTTTGTTCTATCTTATGTTTATGTGCTGGGGTACTGAAAATAGCCCACAACTTTTCTATCTTAACAGAGTATTTAAGAAATTCTAATCCACCTTTAAATGAAAGGTTTTCACCTTTGCATTTATATATATATATATATATATATATATATATATATATATATATATATATATATATATATATATATATATATATATATATATAGTTTTTCAAAATTAACAATATAGAATTAACTGTAGAGTTAAGGAAGTCTATACAATTTATACCTAAAATAATTTCCTTAACCCTAACAGGCAAACATATGTTAAAATTGTTAAGAAAACTTTCAAATTGTAACCAAAACTCTTTTACTTTATTACATTCCCAAAAGATATAAAGCAATGTTTCTTTAGTGTCATTACAAAAAGTACAGAGTTATGTTTCCTTTAGACCACATTTATACAAGAAGGAATTGCAGGGGAGGATTCTATGAAACAATTTATATTGAAAACATTGCAACCTGGAATCTTTTGTTATTTGGAAAAGATTCTGGAAAGCAAAGTCCCATATATCATGTTCGATATTTAGTTCAAATTCCCATTTATTCTGGATATTAATAGGGCTTTCTTTTATGTTTTCCAAATATAATTCATTAGTATTTACTCAATTTTGAGTCCTTTTTAATTTTGGCCACTAAGTTATTTCCAATATTTTCAAGTTTACTGTTACCAATAATCTTCTTTTTCCAATCTTGCGGGATAGCTGATAAAATACTATTATAATATAAGAAATTTGTTTTAAAATTATACTGATGTTGCAATTCCTCACATGTATAAAAGCTTCCATTCTGGGATATCAAGTCATTTATGAAAAAAATATTATTTTTACACCATGTTTTTTGTTGACACATGTTTCTATCTATTTTAATATGTGGATTGAGCCATATGGATTGACTTAAAACTTCAGAACCATCAATAATTTCATCTTTTTTATTTTTAAGTTTTGCATAATTAAGTAGAATATCTCTCCAAAAAAGATTCAGTTTTTTAGCCAAAATGTCCAAACCATCATTTTCATAAAATAATATTTTGTCCCCACCCCAATTTTGTACTTTGCTCAACAGCAAAGTTTTCCAAGGAGAATGATTATGAGGATCTAAAAATTTATGTAGCCATGTCATCTTTAAAGCATAACAAAAGAACTGTATATGTGGCATTTTCAAACCTCCATCTGAATAATCATTAATAAGAATATTTCTCTTAATCTTGTCTTTTTTATCATTCCATAAAAATTTATAGAAAATATTTTCTATCTCTTTGAAAAAAGTATCTGGGAAGGGCTAATGTTTTTATTACAGTAATTTTCCCAATGTATGTACGATCTCTGTATGACCATGAATTTAATATATTCTTAACACTATTAACATTCTCTGTGAAATTTTGTGCAGTTTTGTCATGTTTTGATAGGTCATAGCTAATACCCAATAACTTAAATTTCCCTGATGTATTCCAAGCTAGTTTTTTTTCCGGTAAAAGTTTTTCTTGACAGTTTACTTTAGTTCCAATCCATATGGCTTCTGTTTTATCAAGGTTAACTCTCAGACCAGCACATTCAGAAAATTTTTCAAATATTTTCAAACTGTTCTCTAGGGATACTGGATTGTCATCCAAGATCAAAGACGAGTCATCTGCATATTGGCTTAGTAAATATTCTGAATCACAAATATAAATACCATTTATATTTGGATCAGCTTTGATAGCAGCACTCAACAACTCAAGGACAAGTATAAATAAATAGGGGGACCCCCCTTTCTAACTTAAAAAACTTATCAAACGGGTCAAGAGACGTATGAAAGTGCACAGAGTTGGAGAAATAAAAAGAACAAATATACAAATAAGGATCAATCAAAAAATTAATCCATTGGACAGACAAACCCGGGAAGACAAATGAACAACCACAAGCACAACAAATAAACACAGAAAACTAAAAAAAAGAACAACACGAACTCCTATAAAAACCAGGAGTGAACCCATGTGCTCCGGAAGGGTAAGCAGTTCCTGCTCCGTATAAGGCACCCGTCGTGAAGTTCAACGAAGTCAATCCGGTGGAAGTCACAAATCGGTGGAGGCACATGAAAGGTTACGACAGTGGGAACAGGTCCAACATCATCTTAGATGACGACGGTAAAATTTCTTAAGCGATGACATCAACTTATCCCTGATAAAACCCTGGTTAAGAAGCTTTTGTGACAACAGTAATCCTCTTTGTCGAAAGTCAGGGTAACTAACGCATGCCCTTGAAAATCGGATAAGCTGAGAAACGTAGACGCAATATACAGGCGATGCTGGTATATTGCTACTCAAGAAGGGAAAATTAACAATAAGAAAGTTGAAGTCATCACGTTTGTCATAAAGTTTTGTCTTCAAATGTCCCTCATAGTCTATTTCAAGAAACAAATCCAAATATGAAGCTGACTTTGGTGTATCCTGACACATGTTCTTGTTTTTTTACCGTGTTTACTGTTATTGGTTTCTTTGTGTTGTAAGATCATGCACTAAATACCTGCTACCATTGAGGATACTCACATTACTATGAAATACTTCAATGATTATTCGTGGTACACCACTTAAAAATTTAGAATTTAAAAATAGAACGAAATATATATTTTCATTCGGTTTATCAAGAGGAAATAAAAACAAACCTCGAGGGCCTTTCCAAGAATACAATCTCATTGTTTGATCTTGAGTAAATATATCTCAAACAGATTAGTATGAATAACAATGTTGACAGGGAAGAAGATTTTAGTTTGCTACAGGAAGAGATTTGGGCTTAGTTAAATTATAAAAAATAAGTGTATACTCCAAATGATGTAAACAGTGTCGTACTAAAGTATTTATAAGGCTTTAATAATTAATTAATCTAGTTATTTAGCTTCGGCAATTAGGGTTAGGACTATGGTTAGAGTTAGAGTATTGGTTAGTGTTAGGACTCGAGTTAGGGTGCTCTCTTTCAGGTCCGCGTTACATGTCTGCAGCCATCTTTGATGTCCATCGTAACATCAACGAGACCAAGACGTGATTTATAACGAAACAGTAAGAATCCCATCTTTTCCCAGCAAACAACAATGACGAGCAGTGAACTGTGTGGTCTGAATGAATAGACAAAAGCAATCTTCGCCACTATGAAGCCAATGGAAAGCTTTTAACGAAAATGTAATCAGAGGTTTTGTTTAATTTCGTCAGTTGTTTGAAGACCGTCAACCAACACAAACGTATCAATGGAATCGAAAACGCCTCGTTGATTTATTGGTTCCTGCTATATATTTAATACCTGTGGATCTTTCTAACACCAAAGCAAAACCAGAAATGAAAAGGCAAATACTTCCAACCAAAGTGAAGAGAACCAAACGGCTGGACAACACAAGTGGAGAACCCAGCAAAGTGGATCCAAACAAGAAATGAACAAGAGCTTTGCGGAATTCTACAAAAACATGATTATCTGCAACGGGTGTAGAAGGATTGACAACGAGTGGACAAGAGTTAATAGAGACCTCATCAGAAAAGTGAAATCTGAACTGCAACAATCTCGAAACGAATACTTTGCCAAACGTTTGTGTATGAATCAACAAGCCGTTGAGGAACCTGTAGCTAATATAAGCACTGACAGGACGACCGGAGCTCATTCTACTATCGTATCCCAGCTTTAAAGTATACCTGTGACATATGTAGATACCAGTCCAAGCGAAACTTCAGCCTAGTGCGACACAGAAAGAATTCACACGGTATGGAAGAGGATTCAACAGACTATAATGATTCAGTCTCAGACACCACCACAGAAACCGATAACGAGGAATCGGAACAAAGTAGTGACCATGAGCCCAACGAAGACTCCGAAGAGCAATACGAACAGTCTCCATGGGATGTAACTTTGAATAGAACATTTCAAGTAAATCAATCGGAATACTCCCAGAAAGTAAACGAACTAGTCGAATCCGGAATGGAAGGAGACAAGGCACGCTTGTCAGCATATAGAGACATGTTTGACACAAACAGAGAGGAAATACGAAACCATTACCTCGGGCTGATGTGCTGGCATCAAGACATGAATAAAGACCCCGTACATAGATGGATCAAGAAAACGGCTAAACGCTTGAGAGAAGAAGAAGACTACGAATCAAAAGAATCATGGGAATATGCCGTAGAAAAACGAAAATATCTGCTTAATCGTGTATTGAACGACTTCGACCAACCACCAGCTGAAGACAGCAATGACTCTATGTGACGGAGGAATTGGAACATATTACAAAGAAAAACAGGAAAAAATTTTTTTAAAATAAAATAAAAAAAGGGAAGGAGGGTAATGCAACCCTTAATGTTTATACATATATATATATATATATAGCCAGTCACAAGCCTGGACAAATGCAGAGTGGCCTTTAAAAAATGAGGAGGATTAATGCAGCCTATCTTATGAGAGCCAGTCACAAGCCTGGATAAATTTAGAGTGTCAAAGACCCGGATGCAAGGGTCCTCTCGCACAGATCCAATCTTTGATTAACGAAAATCGACCATCACTAGAAGCAGCAGCGAAAACAGCGACAAGTAGCCCCAAAACTGAAATAAGCACGTGAGTATAGTCATGATTAGCGATGAACAGCAAAGAGCAAGAGAAGAGCAGCAATGACGAACAGCGACGAGCACCAGGAGCAGCAGCAGCGAAAACAGTGACAAGTAGCCCCAAAAAACTGAAATGAGCACGCGAGTAAGGTCATGAGTAGCGATGAACAGCGACGAACAACGAAAAGCGGCATGGAGCAAGAAAAGAGAAACGAAGTGCATCATAGAGCAATGAAATGGACCGCCGTTGCTAAGGCAGTTACTAAGGACACCCCTCCATTGACAGAAATATATTAAATTGATATATATGTAGGTTTGAAAAGAAGACAACAAACACAAAGCCTTATTAGCATCATATACATGTAATGGGTGAACACCACAGCCATAAAAATATACTATTATAGTTTTTATACGAAACAAAATTCATCCCCTTGATCGGCCATCTTCGATCCATATTGTTCGCATTGTTCTCGCGTTCTTATGAGCCTCCTTTACATCTGAGTTCCAATATGGCGTTGTTTGCGGATTGAATTTGGATTTTGGTTGTGTACTACCAAATGTAAAATGTTTTTCAATGCAGAGTTAATTGCATCCATATTAATATCTTCACCTTTCATCTTATCCATAAGCTCTGTTAACGGTACCTCTACAATAATAGGTAAGTGGTCAGAAGTACTGCTTACTGAACCCTTTTCCAATATTTCTTGAGACCTCAATTGCCTTTGCATTCTTTTATAAAATATATTAAAGCATGGTTTTCTTATTAACAAATGTACGACATGGACCTTTATGTCTGATGTTACTACCTGGAGATAACAAATGTACTTTATGTCTGATGTTATTACCTGGAGATAACAAATCATGCCTTTTGATAAAAGTTTTCAATTCATCTGATTTATGTTTGTTTGAATTGGGTATATCTTTCTAAACACAATTGGCATTAAAATCACCCGCCAAAATTATGTTTCTATAGTTATTATCATACGAGATCAACATATCTAGCACATTTAGTTCATTTTTATACCTATCTATAGATTCATCTGAAGACAAATATACCCCAAAAATAAAAATGGATTCACTAGATGGATTCTTAAAAATCTAAAGCAACTATTCTTTCAGAATATGTATCTTCAAGCTCGTTTATGGGAATTTGAAGTGTACTTTTATAAAGTATTGCAACACCACCTTTTGCCATGATAAGTTTGATAATTATCTAGTAAAGAATCGGCTTTACATGCACATTTATAACCATTTTCAAGAGAGAACAAATAATGTAAAGATTTCTATTAAACTTATGTGCTGATATAATGCAAATATCGCAATCAGTGTGTTTTTTTTAATTAAATTGTTCAAACAAACAGTGGAGGACATAATGCCTCTAACATTCCAGGCCACAACTTTAAGACTAGACAACATTATTAATGACAAATCATGGCATATTATACACGTCATTTTATTAGAAAGTTTGCTCTTTTTATTGTTCATTATCAACATCATCTACAAATCGCTGGTTCCATTCATAATTGCTAGGCCAATTCCTGCAGCGTACCCCGAAAAGTTCACAAAGTTCTTCGAGTCGACTACGTTAGCACATTTGTCTGAGACATTAAGTTTTCCGGTTATACGCTGTACGTTATATTTAGAACTAAGTAGTCGTAGATACGTCACATTAACATTGTTCTTTTCAAAATAGGAAATAATCCCCGAGATTGTTGACTTCGGATTTATTCCAGATATGTAGTATCTTGAAGTTTGTCTTCTTTTAACTCCAGTAAAAAAGTTATCATCCTGAACTTGCGTTACTGATTGCTTTGTACTATCGTTTGTTACTCCGTCAATATGCACAGGTATTTTAAACGATTCAGAAGAGTTTATTCTTTTTCCGTTAGTTTCCTGTTCGTTTCCATTATTTAATTTATTTTGCGATATCAATGACCCGTTACACGTATTCAGCTGATCATTTGAAGTTTGTTTGTCTACAACCGGTGATCTCATGTGTGTATTTTCACTAACCGATCAATTATTTCTATTCGCATTCGAGTTCACCTACGAATTTCACCATCGTGAACTTGGGGCTCCATTCGTTGAACCTTTAGATATTGTGTTTTCCGAATCATATGTCATTTCAATCAACTTTGAAATGTATAGTTCTCTCGGTATATTTGTGAATCAGGATATTCGCTTTCGATGTTCGTGATATTGTTTACATTGGGCCATCTAAGTCAGTTAAAACTCGAAATATCTGACTAATTTGCGGGGAATACTCACTGAAATTGTCTGTATTGTTTCTATTAACATCAATAGTCCCTTCAGACACGTTTTCACTATCTGGATTGTTGGTTGAATTACACAAAGTAAGATTTTTATCGCTCGTCGATACAGCTCGGGAATTCATCATTGTTTTCGTACCAACTGTCTGAAAGCAATGTTCGTCAGAGTACTTTGAATTCACAATGTTTAAAATAAAACAACAACATAACTTTAAAACATACTAAACTGTGTGCAGCTGCAAACATAGGCACCACCTTAACCAATATACTACATAAAATGAAATGAAATTTAAAAATACATGTTAAAGATAAAACAGATAATATACACAATACATGTACTCTAACAATTTTGATGTTTATACATCAAGTCTTCCCAGATATATGGTTGCATAGAATCTAATTCTTAAAAGTTATATACAGCTAAGACTTCTGATTGGCCGGGTTCATATTACAAATTCTTCCATGTGCACATGTTAAAAAGGAATTCTGACGGAATATACATTGTATCTGTTATTTATTTTTTTTTGCAAATTGTGTGCAGATTATTGTCACTAAACTTTTGTAAAATCTTATCTCTACTTTTGTAAATCTCATGAACCCTGTGTTAAAATAGTTCAATATTTAAATCTACAACATTTGATAAACCCTACTTAAAGTAGGAAATTGCCCACCAATTACAAGCTTCAATTTCCCTTGTTTTCATTCATATATTTATTTCCTCATAAATGAGATAATACAATGAAACCGTTATGATAAAGTATAAATATATAAATACAGATATAATTGAATAAACATACTAAGGACTATACAATACTATATATACCACTATACAAAGGGAAGGAGGGGGGGTAAGAAGGAATTACATAATAAAACAAGCTTCAATTTCCCTAGTTTTAAAGTTACATTAGTACATTATCTTTATAGTGATTACCTCTATTATTAATACTAAAGGTCACGCCAACTTTTTTATTTTATTTCTTATTTTAATTTAAAATTTTATTATTAAGATTTTGACATGACAAATGGGGATCGCAATCACAAAATTTAAAAAATCCAAACATTTTTGTTTTAATGGCTATTGCAAAATATAAGGTTTTCCTTTGAAACAATTCGTATTTTCCCCAAACTAAGACTATTTCCTTTCACCAATACTGGTACATAATGTGTCCTGTACATTGTATCTTCAAACAAACCCTTTTGTGTATTTTGGTATTTGGAATTTAACATCAAGCTTTCCTAATGCATCCCAAAGAAGACTGCTAAATAATAAAATCTGTTTTGATTGATTGTTGCTTAACGTCCAGTGGCAAATATTTCATGCTTCTTTAGATCGAGAACCAGTTCAGACAATTCAACTAGGGGTGGGATAGGACACAAAGGAAACCAATTTTGACTGCCATTGTTAAAGGAGGATGGTTGGGTAGGATCGGATAATTTAGCCTTCTGTAGCGGCCATCAGCCTACTCTTTTTCGGAAACTACAGGAGGGGTCTTTAGCGTGCAGGGAGTGTGGCATTCCCCAAACACGTTACCCACTATATTCCGCTGTCAGGCTTTCCGTATTATGACCTGACAATCCCCCAACAAGAGGGTCTCCCCTATCCACCGACCGGGGACGCTCTAGATAGCTCTATGGGTTGAACCCCCGTGATCCATCACAGGTGCCTAGTAAAATCTGTTTTGTGTTCCCAAATTACAAATGTAATTTTATAAAATAAATATTATCTAGGTTTTTTTAAAAAATTACTTGTATCATGAACAAACAATTCAATAATGTTTTTTTTCATTGATAACAGTAAATAGGAAACAAAATTTATTGTTTCTAATAGACAAAACGTAGATAAATTCGTCAGATGGTATTAGTTTAAAAATAACAATCCAAAGATATTAATATTAGATATAGTAAATTTATACTATGCTGTATACGACGCATTTCAAGGAGTTACTTCTCATCAGCAGCATTGAAACCGAAACATTTGGAAGACCAAAAACCAAACTTATTTTAAACAAGAAGTAACTCTCTTTCGTTTTGCCTTGCCTTGTTTTTCGTGTTTATGTACAACTGTATACCACAATTGTCTTTCCACTTTCACTTGCCACAAACAGTTTGGTACAATCTTTGTTAAAGCAGATTGATGTTACTTTTTTTATATTGTCATCACCTATTGTCATATCTGGAGTAAGGTCCTTGGTAAGTCTGTGTACTCTACCCGAGTCCTGTCCGCCAACATAGAAATAGCCTTGTCGATCCGCTATTATATTACGCATTGTTCCAGGTTCTCTCAACACAAAATTCTTAATTGAATTGTTCTCATTGATACAGTAAATTTTGTCGTATTGGTTACAGGCATATAAATCACTGCCTTTAACCAAAAGATAAGATAAACAACCTGCTTTCTCAATTAAGATTTCCTTTATTACAGTACCACAAATGTCAAGAACTAATATTTTATTCAGATAACCAATGTAAATGTTTTTGTTTGTTGCTGCAATGCCAAAATTCCAGTCTTCCGTCCCAAGTTTTATACATTTTCCTGGATTCATACTCTTCTTGTTGAGATACTGTATAGAATTTATATCAGGAAGATTAACAACATACTGATCTGTACCTGGTATATCTGCGTGAAGGGAACAAAGCTGAAGTCAATTCAGAAAAAAGGTGGCATTCTCCAAACACGTTATCTTTCATTCTTATTATCTGTAGGTATTCACCATTTTCACTAAAGACAAGAATACCATGTTCATATGTGGAATTACACATTAGAAGTTGTCCATCTACTGTCGCAATCATACCTAATATGTTTGATGATTCAGAGGTATCAAACTGTGAGGATAATATATAGGAGGTAAACGGCCTTATTGCTAGCGGTGTGGTACACTGTGCATGTTGTTGTTTATATAGTGTATACTTCAACGGACACGGAATTTCTGAATCAGTTATTTCTCCTATAGTTAATCGAGATTCAACTACTTGTTTGTTTTCTATAAACCTCAGTCTGGTGATTTTGACGTTTGACGCTGAGTTTGAAATGGATTCTTCTGTTTCCTTTAAGATTGGTTGGAGGTGGTGGGACAGGATGAATGCCTGTTTATTTGTTCCGTGTTGCTTCACGAACTGAATTTGATTTGAGTGTTTCTTTAATTTGTCGTTGGCTTCTAAACATTGTCTTAATTTGCTTTGGTACTTACTCTTGCTTTGGTCCTTCTTCTTTTTCATCTCTGAAAGTAGATTGTTCTTGCATTCATCTAACTGATTTATTATTTTTCTTTTTACATCTTCCATTTGTTTTTCAATGGTCTGACTTTCTTCATCTAAGTTGTTATCATTCAAAACCAGTTCTTTGTTTAGTGATGACAATGTTTCTAATACATAGTTAACATGTTTATCAGACTCCTCAAGAACCGATGATGTTGCGTCTCCACAGGCAGTATCTAAATCTATAACCTGTTCACATGATTTGTGGTATTCGGGGAGACATGCGTGACCGCACACGGCATCATGCGAACTGCAGAAGTACTCGACTTTAAGCTTTTTATGTCTGGTGCAGTATTGCTGTGTTGATATTTCAGAAGCCACTTCTGGTGCCAGATTGATATCGACCAGATGATGGTTTCGTGTGGCTTTCAGTGATTTGTGATATGTAACACAATCTGAACATAAATTTTCTTCACAATTAACACCAGGTACCTGTTTGTCCTGTGTTTGACATGGATCACATAAAGAACTAGATGCCATTATCGCGGTCTTTCTTTGTTACATAATATCTGAAATGATATATCTTAATCAAACCTTTTCATTGATTTTCTACATCATTCACAAAATCAGTATATTAAGAATGACTTTTCTTAGCAGAAGCAAAACGGAAGTAAATCAATGAACATGTTTTAATATACTCTTACTTGAGATACAAATTATAATCTCAGTATTTTTTTTATGTTTATGTAAAAATAAAAGGGATTCAATGAGTACATATCCGATTAGATTAAACATGGTTGTGGTCTGATAACACTTTATGTGGCTATTTCAGTAAAACAATCCTTAAATGCGCCATACGAATTAACAGAAAAAAAATAAACAAACATTTGAAGGAAGACAACATATTTACCATATTCAATTTATTTTTTTTAGGGTTTTATTACCTACAGCTATCATATTCAATAAAGGCTTCCGAGTGTGTCTATACTATTACTGTTATACCCAATGGAAAACAAATAATCCAAAGATACTAATGTTAGATATAGTAAATTTATACTATGCTGTATACGACGCATTTCAAGGAGTTACCTCTCATCAGCAGCATTAAAACCGAAACATTTGGAAGACCAAAAACCAAACTTATATTAAACAAGAAGTACTAAACCAAAAATACCGAAATAGGAAGCCAAATTTCAGCTAAGGAGATCTACCATGTACAATACAAGGAATGAACTCTTAGTATTTCTATTATGTTTGAATTTTGCTAAATACTGGTAATTTCTATAAAAAATCAATGAATAATCATGTCAGACAAGTCTGACGACTGGGTTGGTGAATACCCTCGGGGACCTAGGGTCCACCAGCAGAGGCATCATCCCAGGAGTTTCAAGATAACAATCCAAAGATACTAATGTTAGATATAGTAAATTTATACTATGCTGTATACGACGCATTGTCGTGCTACTATACCCCAATCGCTACCCGTCAGTTAAAATAAGAACAAGGACTTCATACACAAAAAAGAACGACTACTCCCTCACATATTATATTCATACAAATTTAATGAAAATTCTTTAAAATCTTGGGAAAGTTAACCATGAAATTAAGGAAAATATGTACATGTTTAGCTAAACCAATATCAAAATCAACTGATGAATGCCTGTTTGTGTACACAAAGCTTCCAGATAAAAGATATGAACAGGGCCAAGCAATGCTTAAATCAGTACAATATTTGTATGTTAAGATAATCCCTAAGCATAATGCAAAATGCGAACAAAATCTGCGAAAAGATAAATGACAAGTTGCATACATAAGTTTTTCAGACAAAAACGAAATGAAAAGGGCAATAACTATTTGTCTTCAGTTCATGTCAAACTATGATAGCACGATGATAGCACGATGATAGCACGATGAACAAATCTGAATGACTAGTTCCGTAGAAGTTTTCAAACAAAATATGAAAGGGGCAATAACTCTTGCAAAATTGATCAACCGTGAAATCAGTATAATATCTGCCAAATATAAGCAAAATATGCCAAAATCTGAATTACTAGTTCTGTACACAATAGTTTAAGATAAAAAAAAAAAATATGTTTAGGGCAATAAATCTTCCAAAAACTGCTCAACAGCAAAATATAATAAAGGTATCATATGCGCATGTTCAGGTTATGCCAAACCACCACAACAAATATGAATGAAATCAAAAGTTGTTTGCACAAGGTTTCAGACAAAAGATGTGAAAAGGGCAATAACAGTTGGAAAAATATATTAACAGCGAAATCAGTATGATACATACATGTTTTTGTGATAATTTATACGACAGATTAGTTATATTGTATTTCGGTGGTTTTTAGGCGAATGCATCTTGGATCTCCGTGGTTGTCAATACTAAACACAAACAAAATATCAATAAAAACAATTTTGAAACTATCCTGACTATCTGTTGTGTTCATGTTTGTGTTTTGTACTCTTTTAGGTTATTTTTTGTCCGGCGTTCTGTCAGTTTGATTTCTATGATTGATTGTAATGTCATTGTTGGCCTTTCCTGTTATCCATTCTACTATTTACTTGTCACTACTGCAACATTTGTTAAACTATCCTTAGGAATCGATCAATTTGATAGCTGTTACTTAACAAATATCAAGAACCTGCACCATGACCACTGATGGGGCTTTCCTTTAATTAATGTTAAGTTCCCTTAGTAACAAATTGGAAACTATCAAGGTAATCGAGAGGCTTATGACAGTCCCTACTCTAAATACTGTTCCCCTCTCCAAAATCAAAAGACATAAACCATCATGTTGAGGACGGAAAATATTCATATCGACTGGTATGGCTTTGAGAAGCTCAGTTAAGACGAATTTAAATGCTACACTGTATGATTACATATCATAAATAGGTGGAAATATTTGCTCTTAAATTGAAACAATTTTATGACAACCATACAAAATAAAAACATGTGAAAATGCTTTCATTGGCGGTGAATATACTTACATGTATGGTATTTTATCCAATTCAAAATGTATCCACAAGTTTATTGTTTATACAACTTCCTTGTTTATCTTTCAATCTCCATATGGATGTCTTATATATCGGACGTCGTATAACTATTTCTAACTATGACCACTGATGTAAAGTTTTTTCTAGTTCCAATTACTAATATTACAAATATAAAAAATATTATGAATCGAACAATTGTATGAATTGTTAAATGAATTTCGATTCTAATAATAATTACATTTAATTAATTTTAAATTTACAGGTCATGATATACTTTGTGGCAGTTTACAAGCGTAAAGCGTAAACTGACTGACCAAAATTGGTTAGACAAGTATAACCTGTTCTAAAATGTATGACAAACCTTATAATTAAATTTTCAAACATTTTCTGATCCAAACTTGAAAGTGGAATCAACTAAATAATGTATTTAACTCTGGAATTGAAATCGCGAACTCTGAAGCAATATATTTCTGACGTTACAAACCTCTAAGTATACTTAGTTGCCACTCCAACTCCAAAACACTTCGATTGCAGTTCAATATTTTTGCAACTTAAGATCCCATCCCTATTAGGATCGGCCGAGTGAAGACTAGCATATTAAAAGCAGTAAAAGAATTTTAGAAGAACATCAATGTGGCGAGAAAAAGGACCGTTTTGTATAGCAGTAATTACATTATACAAAGAACATATAAGGATATTCTGTTAAGGCCAATACGATAACCCTCTAATGAGCGAGTGTCAGTTGCAGAGAATGTAAGTCAGCAAACGTTGAAGGGAACAAAGCTGAATTCAATTCAGAAAAAAGGTCAAACTGGAAAGGATATTTTATACTTGTTCAGTAACTTTTTGTATATTTGTGCTCGATTAAGCTATTTAAATTGTATGGTGAACTTCTTTCAGAAAATAAAGAAACCAATTGTGAATTCTCTCTTAAAACATAAAAGATTTAAGCAATTCTTTCAATACGTCATATAAGTCCGTATTTTAATGTAATGTTTTAGCAAGGAATACAATTTCAACATGATGGTAAAGTCAAGAAATACCAAAGGGATATTCGAAGGAGGGGAAAATCGAAACAAATGACAAACTCCATTGACACCGGGGCCTACCTCCGTTTTTTTCGTGGGGTCCATATTGTTCATATGTTTTTAGTTTTTAATTTTAGTGCTTGTATTGCTTTGGTCTTGTCTTTGATGTTCTCCGGAGTTTTGTCAGTTTCGATTTTCCCCTCCTTCGAATAATATGGGAGTTAGAAGCATGCGGTACGACTTTTATAGTGTGTTTTAATATTTTTTAGTTTTCTTTGACCATATTAAAAAGGGGGTTTCAAGCTTCACAAAGCCAGGACGGTATGTTCATGAATGTCTTGGTATTGCTTACCTTTTCAGTTTCTTTATTTATTGATATTCTCACATAGTTACTCGGGAATTTCTCTGGAGCCATTGAAGACTATTTTGTAAGCTCTGGTTGTTTCTTTAGTTTTTCTTTCTTTCTTCCTTTTTTTATTTTATTTTATTCGAACTGTTGTACAAGATGTGGAAATTTTATCGATTTACGACTAGTCAGTTGTGCTCAAGGCCTAAAATGTCGAAAACCGTAACAATAAAAAAAAAGTTGAAGAGCAAAATTCAAAAATACTAAAATGATCGAAAGAGTGAAGTCAACAGAATATGTAAACAGAGCTTTCCACAAGGGAGATACTCCTTATTTTTCACAAAATTTAGCATTTTTGTTACATTAAATTAACAGTATCAAATCCGGACTAGTATCAAAATAACAAGATCTGTGGTCTCCCCTCTCCAAAAAGGTAGCTGACCAGATCCAAAATACCATATCAACATTCAGGCACTAAAGATAATGCAGGAAGTAAAAGTAAAACTATATTTTGAGTTCAAAAACACAAACAATTTCTATTCATATGATATAATAAAAACACTGGAAATGTATTTAATAACAATTATAAAAGTATGTGATAATTTCCAATGAGTATCAAATTGATATAAAATGTTCCACTATCGTAGAAGGAATATTGCGTCAGTCTCAGATTTCACCAATTACTCTACAAAATTTGCGAAACAACGATAAAGTATACACGTGACAATCTGAGAAAGCTTCTTGGAGACCTTTTCGTTATGTTGCTCTTATACAAATGTATATGTATCGATTCAATTTAGTTTCATTGATTGAATAAAATGTCTGTAAAACTACATCTGGGTTCAGATTAAACAATACGTTTCACAAAGGAAAATGAAAGAATATGGGATGTGCGTCAGTGAGAAATAATATCCCACAAAAATAACCAAGGAACAAAACCGAGCAAAAGCATTTACTGAAAAAAAATGGATGACACAAATTCAAAGTAACGTACTTCAATATATATCAAATAGCAGTTTCAAAACCGTAGAAAAAAGCTATTTGAGTTTCAGATTAAACTTAGGAGCAATCATTTGATTTTTTGGGGGCTAGGATAAAATTAAAATAATAAAATGTATCACAATATATCTAAATAAATTTGATGCACTGTATGGCCATTTCATTGACTGACAACTCATCAGCAGTGCTCGAGATCAAAATGTTGGAAAACCGGTTAAAGATATAATGATGAATTAATAAGCAAGTAAAACGAACAGGAATCCAAATTCAGCTAAGGGTTACCTCTAAATCAAAAGGAAGAGCCTTAGAGATTTCTGGTATTTTTTGTCAAATTTTGAACGGAAAATTTAAAGGCATTTAGGTAATGAATCATGCCAGGACAAAAACTCTGGCTACTGGGCTGATAATGCGCTCGGGGATTTACAGTGTAACAGCAGTGACATAGACCCATTGCATGTGATGATAAAATGTAAAAGAAATTATGGAAAATATGTAACAGTTTCTAATATTTGACATTTTTAGTTTTCCAGGAGATGTTTTAATCAATATTTAAATAGTTTTTGGTTAGTTATAAGATAACAAGTTTAGTATCCGCATCTGTTTCATGCACACTATCAATATGTTTACATTCTGTATTAGAACTCTCAATAAAGGAGGAGTTACTATAAGATTTTCAGTTTGCACAAAATTAAGATCCCCTTCAAATCATGTGATATCAAAAATACAAATCCAAAAATTAGGGAAATTGGTGAAAAAAATCATTGAATTTATTTTTCCAAAATGTGTTTATTTTATCTATGTAGTCAATATGCAACGTTTGAGTTTTGAACAGAAATGCCGCATTATTGAATTAAACGCAATGGCGTGACAAAATTAAACACATATAAACTCTTCGGAAATAATTACCCAATTTGAATCAATGAGCAAAATGTTGATAATATAAAACTAAAACTCTTCGAGTTTCAACTTGCATAGATTGGACACTTTCTAATCATCGGGTACAGACGCATGTATCGCAGTTGTTCCTTAACCTGCGATTACGATATGCAGTTAAAAACAAATCAGATGTTTTAAATAATTATTTAATATGCAAATATTAACAAGTCTGCTTAAAATAAATTATATATATTAAGGAAAATAATGAGTGATTATATTTGGCATGATCAAACATTCTGTAAAGCAAATTTTATACACTTGTTTTAAGCAGTAAGGATTTAAGTCATTGCTCATTAATTAGAGAAATGTTTTTCTGCTATGTCTTTAACACCTTTCCTAAACATTTTTCCAACTGCAGTTTTAGGAAGGTGATCTATGAAAAGGTACACCCTTGTCTCAGCATTGAAATTTAACTCACTTTTTATTTTTGCAGAGAGAAACCTTTTCAATTCATTTTCAGTTAAAGAAAATTCATTCCGTATTACAATACAGGCGCACACCTTCTGAAAGCAGAAAGGGTCACTTACTGGAACCACACAGACCTCTTTAACAGCAGGATGTAACTTTATCATGTCTTCAATGTATGAAGGAGATATTGGTTCACCGTGGCACAATATGATATCAGAACATCGACCTGTAACAACGAAGTCACCATTGTCTTCCATGAAGGCGGAATCATCAGTTCTGTACCATCCATCATCATATAATACTTCCCTTGTTTTCTCTGGATTTTTATAATATCCGCTGAAAGAAACTCGATGTCGAACGTAAAGTTCTCCTATTGTCTTTTTGGGGACTATTTTTCCATTCTTATCAACAATTTTCATTTCGACTCCTAGCACCGGTTTTCCAACGCAATAATCGGAAAATTTGTCCTTATATGCTACAGTTTTAACCGACACAACACCCATTTCTGTTGAACCGTATAGACACGCAAATTCATCCGCAAACCTTTCAATTACCTTAGCACATTCCTTTGGAATTGGTGCACCACTCGATACAATAACTTTTTGATGAAATTCGACATTTTCCCGTTTAATTATTTCCAAAATGAAAGCAGGAAGGAATTGAGAAATCGTGCAACTTTCGCTCTTGATCATTGTAATGGCAAAATCACAAATATCGGCGATGCTTTGTAAAGCAAACTGATCAGAAGACGTAACGTGTGTTGACCCTAAAGCTAGAAATATAGTCGGGTATCCAGCTCCCCAGTTAAATAACCTATCATTGAAGAAAACGTCATTCAAATTTAACTTATAGGCCGAAATAAATCCTTGTCCAAATTCAAGCATTTGTAAATGAGATTTGGGAACCAGTTTCGAAAGCCCTGTACTTCCGGAAGTAAGTAAAAATGCAGCTATATCATCCGGGTCCAATTGTGGAAAATTCACATCATTTCCATTGTCGATTCCAATGGTTGTAATGTCAGACATTGCCATACTACCATATTCTCCATTTGTTCTGTTTAAAATAATAAACCTCAAAGAAGGTAAACATTTAGACTCGACCTCTGTCCAAAGTCTTTGCTTTTTATGATGATTAACTATGTGTTTCAGTAGTTCAGAATTACCGTTATCCATAATCAAGGCTTTACAGTTTCCAGGGATTTGAAGAACTGGTATAATATCACTGCCGTCTTTGTATTTGTAGGCCATATACAAAGGAACCGCTCCAGCCATAAGTAGCCCAAATGTTGAAACTAACCAGTCCCTGGTGTTTGGAAATAACACCCCAACTGTGTCTCCCTTTTCTATACCAAGTCGAACTAAACCTGTCGCAAACGTAACACTTTGTTCATATATTTCTTTACATGTGATAACGTCTCGGGCACCTGCAATTGAGTGAACAATAAATGCTGCTTTGTCTGGTGTTGTTTTAGCATGGTACCGAATTCTGTCCGGAATCGTACAGTAAAAAAACGGTTCTAGCATCGGAGACTGAGCATAACTTCTATCATTGTCGTCCATTGTTGACCAGATGATCAGTGACACTTCAGACATATAAAGGTGAACATAAATTTTAGTGAAACATGACCAATTATAATGATGGGTTTATTTACATATCTGTTAGGTACACAACCGAGGTCATTCTAAGTTGAGATGAAACAAACTATTTATTAATATTTTATGTGTCCGGTATTTTATCATACATGTCATACTAGTACATGTTGTCAACGTAGTCCTGGTTATTATTGGTCGTTTATAACTTCTTATAATTAAAATTGCTGTTTCCCCTATTTTACTGTTAACTGTCTCTGACCCTTAACTTCTAATTGCGAGATATAAGCAATATCTTTTTGATATAAGAATATTTTTTAAGTCAAAAATAAATGTGTATATGACGTGTATCATAATTTAGTGGGCAAAATGGAGTAGTTTTGTCCATCATTCCATGTCGACAGTGGTACATTGTACCCACTGGACCAACCTCAATCATATTGTTGTGGTTTAATTTAGTTTATATAACCAAACATGTCGTAAGGTAAATATTCCAGCGAACCGGCAAGTTTTACGTTATCATTTTTTTCACAAGTGACTCATGTTGTCGTTACACATACATTTTTGTTCTATTATAAATATCTTGACGTAACTATCGGTTCTTTATATGAAACAAAACAAGAGCTGTCAGATTTTAAAGATACAACCAGCAATTATGTCAGCTGTTTTTCTTAATGCCAAAATTTCTGTCGCCAAAACAAATCGATTAAAAAATCCCGAAGAGATATGCAATATGTTGAATTGTTCATATCCAACTATCTCGCGTGACCTGTGGTAGTACATAGGTGTCAAATATTGGCTGTCGATTTATCAATACAAATCAATAGGACTTGTTAATTAAATGCCCATAACTTATTTGTTATCGTGTGTTTGACACCATCAAACCCCAGGCCTCATTGTATAGCTTATCATTTGGTCGTTTTCGATATGTGCTTTAAATCAGTCTAGGTCATACAATTTTTTTTTCAAATTGCATTTGAATTTTTCGTGTTTAAGGGAATACGATAAAGCAGCAGGAGGAGATAATGAAGTCGCCAAGATATACACATTGTGACGTCATAGCATCCTTCAAGAAAAACCTTTATATCATTCTAAAATTTGGGGTTTTTTCTCAAATAGCTGTGCAATAAGAACATGGACCCCGCCCTTTTTCTTTTGCAAACAGAAGCTCATTACTTATAGTTACGTATACTAAAATTTAAAGAAAAAATCAGTGAAGGGTTTTTTCTACATGCATCTAAAGTTACCAAATTATTATCAATATTCCTTATACATGTATGACATAAATTTGCATAATTTCCTAATTAATTTATCAATCCTTTTATTATCAGGTATTACCTAGAAGACAATGTCTATGTAGTATGGAATATTTTACAAAAGACCTGGTGAAATTATCTTTTTTGCGTTAAAAAGTTAGAGACTTTTTGTGGCACTCTGGAAAAATGACAAAAATAGGGTTTTTTGCTAAATATACTAAAATCTGTTTTGATTATCTTAAAAACTAAGTCATGAATATACATATTTGAAACGTATACATAAAAATTGACCATTTGGTAAATTTCAGCAAAAATTCAGTGGAGGAACATTTTGTAGCGTATTCCCTTAACGCCTAATAAATACATATCACATACCTGAATTTTGCATAAGGACTCATTTTCGAAAAATAATTTGTATGATTTCTTTTTGATATATAATACCATCCAACCCCACAAAATAAAGTTAATATATGATAGAATATAATTATCAAGACCTTTTCATGTCGGTTCCCATTTTTTGCTTCAAAATAAGGTTGAAATGTGTTATTTTTACGATTGTTGTGAAATTATTCAAGATGGCGTCCATCCCAATCAGCTTCTAACTTGTCATATCAAAGTAAATATCGTTCATACGAGTACATAGAATTAATTATATAATATGTCAAATGTTTACAATATATAAATACCAAAAAAGATAAATTATTAATTTAAAATAAATTAAAAATGTTACTTATCTGATATTTGAAATTATATTTCATATTTCATCTCTGCATTTTTGTGATCCCCCTTACACACACACCTCTTTATTAAAATGTTGGATTTATTATAACAAAAATGAAATCACGGTGTCTTTGGTCAGCAAACGGTTTACCTGTATACATACAATGTACCTGTGTACCTTAATTAAGGGTGGGAACAAAACATATCCGGACAGTCAAGATACAAAATACATGTCAAATCGTTAATTAGTTATATTCACCTGAAACAAACAACATGTTAACTGCGGAGAACAAATTTCTTTACATGTAAATTTTCTTCAGATAAAACTCAAATAAATTTTACCAAAAATTCGCTTTTCTGAGGCTTAAACAATGAAGATAAAAAAACATGCACCATAACCCTTTATCACGTGTAATTATGTATTTTTGCCAGTTTGTATAAATTGGTAATAAATTTCACAGTATGCGAGCGAAACTCGCTCTATAGTGTATAGGAGTTCAGATTTGGATAACGTTGTTCCAGTTTCATCCTTCTATTTTATTCCTGCAAGATGGCGGCTTTCAAAATCTAACTAATTCCTGTGCGAAAACGCGTAATTTCGAACATTATTATTTTTTTTTTTAAAGTTTTAAGTCAATAAAATATTTAGAAATAAACATTAAGTGTCATAAAATTAAAAATAGATACGAAAGAATCCACCACGGAATCAAATTTTATATATCAAAATTTGACAAGAAAAAAAGATGCAGACGCAAGTGTTACATTTTCCCGCCATTACGAAGGTTTCACTAAACACCGTCAAAACAAAGGTTTCACTAAACACCGTCAAAACAAAGGTTTCACTAAACACCGTAAAAATCTTACGCTTTGCTCGTTTTCCAGGTCACATCTGTTTCATATTATTAATTATAATCCATGTGAAATGTTACTACATATTCCAAATTAAAAGTTGTTTACAGTGAAGACGAGGAGTACGTGCTATAATCAATACAGAGTTATCGAAGTACGATAATATTTAAAATTCTATACCGAAAAAGATGTCAAAATTAGATATTGTAAAATAAAATAACAATCCAAAGATACTAATATTAGATATAGTAAATTTATACTATGCTGTATACGACGCATTTCAAGGAGTTACCTCTCATCAGCAGCATTAAAACCGAAACATTTGGAAGACCAAAAACCAAACTTATATTAAACAAGAAGTACTCAACCAAAAATACCGAAATAGGAAGCCAAATTTCAGCTAAGGAGTTCTACCATGTGCAATACAAGGAATGAACCCTTAGTATTTCTGTTATTTTTGAATTTTGCTAAATACTGGTAATTTCTGTAACAAATCAATGAATAATCATGTCAGACAAGTCTGACGACTGGGTTGGCGAATACCCTCGGGACCTAGGGTCCACCAGCAGAGGCATCATCCCAGGAGTTTCAAAATGACAATCCCAAAGATACTAATATTAGATATAGTAAATTTAAACTATGCTGTATACGACGCATTTCAAGGAGTTACCTCTCATCAGCAGCATTAAAACCGAAACATTTGGAAGACCAAAAACCAAACTTATATTAAACAAGAAGTACTCAACCAAAAATACCAAAATAGGAAGCCAAATTTCAGCTAAGGAGTTCTACCATGTGCAATACAAGGAATGAACCCTTAGTATTTCTGTTATTTTTGAATTTTGCTAAATACTGGTAATTTCTGTAACAAATCAATGAATAATCATGTCAGACAAGTCTGACGACTAGGTTGGCGAATACCCTCGGGGACCTAGGGTCCACCATTAATCTTAACAATGGCTTGTCAAAAATCAAAAGATTTCCAAGTTTAAAATTTAAAATCTCCCATATGGACTCTTAACACCCTTAATCAGGATAAAGGTGGATTTAAAACCGACCTAATTAGATAATGGTTCAAAGAGGAATCTGGCCTTTCATCAATCAACAGCTTTACAAAAATTCTTTTGCAGGTTCATCATGCACAACTGGTTTATCAGTGAGTGTTGATTCACTGTCAACTGTTCTCTCCAGCACATAGTCCAGATCAAAGTTCTCCGAAGACTCATCAACTGATTTGTACAAGAATTCGTCTGAGGTGGTCCGGTGTACAACTGTTGTCCTCTGTAGTCTTCTTCTAGGTTTTGGTATTGGTCGTGGCCTGATTGTTGGAACTTCTTCTCTAATAAAGCCAACTGGCAATAACAGGTTCCTGTGTAGGTTTCTGGTTCTTCCTTATCCATTCTCTCTAATGACTGTAAACACAGGAATATCTAAGTTGAGTTGGTCTAGAACCACATATGGTATGTCTTCCCATTTGTCTCCTAGCTTGTGCTTTCCTTCAAAAGCGACTATCTTGACTAGCACACAGTCTCCTTTCTGGATGGCTGCTCCTCTAACACGCAGATCTTAGTTCTCTTTCTGGTTTGCCTATGAATTCTTTGCTGCTTCTGCTGCTAATTAGTATGCATGTGCCAATCTTTAACGGAGATCTTTGACATACTGAATGGCAGGCATCTTGGTGGTCTTCTGCAGGTCAATTGGTAGTCTTGGATTTCTGCCAAACATCAGGAAGAAGGGGGCCACTCCTGTGGACTCATGGCGAGTGCAGTTGTATGCATGAACCATGGGTGAAACGTACGCCTTCCAATTGGCTTTCTGATGTTGCTCCAATGTGCCAAACATGTTGAGAAGGGTGCGGGTAAAGCGCTCGCACATCCGATTTCCCATCGGGCGGTACGGTGTGGTCCTTGACTTCTTTATACCTGTCAGAGTGCAGAGTTCTTTGACAACTTTAGTTTCAAAATTTGCTCCGTGGTCCGAACAGATTAAATGGAGATGACTTCTCAGTTTGTTGATTCATCGGTTGACTGCTGTGGTATACGACTGCATCACCACTCTTCTTCCCCGGACGATAGAGGATATCAAACTGAAATGATGCTAAGGCAGCAAGCCATCTATGTCTAGTAGCGTCGAGGTTAGCACATAGGTCATCGGGTTCTTGTCTGTCAAGGCGGTGAATTTGGTGCCATACAGGTAGTACAGAACAGCGCCAAGTGCGGTTCCTGAAGCATCTGTGTGATGTTCATATGGACTGTTGCTGACTGCATATCCTAGTATTGGTGCTGTCACCAAGCGGTTCTTCAACTTTTCAAATGCTTCGTCTTGTTCCGATCCCCAATACCATAGGTTCTGTTGTTGTTTCTTCTTAGACTTCTTGATTCCAGGGTTAGGCATCAACTCAGTCAAAGGTTTGCTGATCTTCCTGAAATCTTTGATGAAACGTTGATAGTAACCAACGAAGCCATGAAATCTCCTTATCTCTTCTGGGTTGGATGGTTTTGGCCAATTTACGACTTTGGCTGTCTTTTCTAGGTCAATCTCCACTCCTTGTGCTGATACAACATGACCAACATAGGTAACCTTTCTCTTGTCAGGTGCAAGTTTCAGGTTAGCTTCTCTTGATTCGTTCAAATTCGTCGTAGGATTTCACAAAGATGATGACGTCATCAATAAAGATACATCAGATCTTTAGATTGAGGTCTGAAAGGCATTCTTCATCATTCTTTGGTACGTCGCTGGGGAGTTTGTCAGGCCAAACGGCATCCGGTTATATTCATAAAATCCTAGGGGTCCAACTGTAAAGGCAGACCTCTCTTTATGTTCTTCTAGGGTCTCGATATGATGAGGTCCATTTGTAACGTCGATCGTACTGAAGAATGTGCTGCCAGCAAGACAATCCAACAATTCCTCGACCTTTGGAAGACTGTAACTGTCCTTTTTCGTCGAAAGGTTAAGTTGACGGTAATCGACACATAGACGTAGCTTTCCATTCTTCTTGCGGACAAGTACCACGTTGGAACCCCAAGGACCGTGAGATGGTCTTACGGTTCCTGCAGAGAGAATTTGACGGAGGTGTTCTTTAACTTCATCATACACAGCAGGTGGTGTAGGCCTGTATCTCTGCTTGAACCCCTTCTCATCAAGTAAATCAATCCAGTGTTTCACTTTGGTACGGCCTATGTCTATATCATCTTTGGCAAAAATGTCTTCATAAGACTTGATCAGAGTAACTCCAGTGTGTAGTTGGTGATTAGTCAAATCACTTTGGGTTATCTCTATTTGGTCAAGTGCGGATGTAGATGATGATGTTTATCTCGTTCCTGTATTTCGATTGATACTGATTTTACTTCACATAGTGCTGCTCTAGGAGGGATTGTGATAGTCCTGGTTGTTCCATTGGCTATCTGTACGTTGATGATTCCATTTCCTCCATATGTGTATTGAATAAGTCCCGGTTCAATCTCCTAGTCCTTCCAGTTTAGTTGCAGTACGGATGAGTGTAACATGGCAGTAGTTGTACTGTATGGTGGCTCCTTATCGAGATATCCAGTTATCTGTGTGCTGGTATTTGGCTTGATGGTAACTGGCTTTGTCGCTGCATTCTTGACTTTAGCTAACATGTTGTTGTTGCGTGTCAGCTCTTTTTCTCCTTGTGTGAAGGAACGGAAAGTCAAGAACCATGGTGTTGTTAAGTTGCAGGACTGTAGAAATCTTTCTCCGTGTTGATGTTTCAGGTTGTCCATAACTGGGTGCATAATGTTGGTGCCAAGTAGTAATGGTACATGGATGTTGTAAGAGCTATCTAGTATCACCAAAAGAATACAAGGGAAGTTGATGTCTTGGTGTGGCAGTTGAGGTTCTGTTTCAATAAATCCCTTATATGGTAGTTGTTGTCCACTCTTTGTCTAAGATGGTATCAAGACTCTGTAGCTGAATTGCTGACATGTAGGTTGAATAGTAAGAGTAGCTGATGGTAGACATTGTTGAACCTGTGTCGAGTAAAGTCGCCACCATTTTCCCATTCAGTACAACTACTGTTACATTTGGCGCCCACGTAGATTTCATCTTGTTGACATTTGATACCTGATTACGATTGTGGAAAAGCCTGTGTGGATTCATTTATATTTTTAGATTTTTAGACGTCACGATGTCGACTACGTCACAAGTGGAATCCTAAGTTATATTTAATGTACTACGTCATAGCTATAGCTGGAAATCGAGCACACCTCGATGTCAGACTTCCGGATGTAAACAGATGTGTCAACATGTAGGACGACAGAAAAGAAAGAAACAGTGAAGTTTTTCAGCAAGGGTAACTATCATACATGTCATTGTGTGTTGTCTTTTGTATGTGATGTCTTGTTGTATATTTGTTTAACTTATTAATATTTTATACTAATATTTTCTCACGATTATACCAGAAATAAAAACCTTTGTATTTTTTTTTCACATGGTCGTATTTACAAAATATGAAATTAGAATCTATATTCAATTGAAAAAAATAGGTTTATATAAATTGACTTCACTTTTTTTGTAAAGAGTTTATATTACAAACACACATTGTATATAAGACATTATGTACTACTGAAAGTTTGGTTAATTATTTTGTAAACCCAACTTAGATTTTTTTAGCGGACCTACTCCCAGCCCCTATTATTATTGGAAAATCCTAGTGTTTATGCACTGAAGCAACTTGATTGTATTTATTGCAGTTTCTGTTTATACTGTTAGACATTTAGGATCTTCAGACATTGACTTGCAGTTTAGATTATCCTAATCATATTTGTGTTAATTTCTGATTTATCCCTACTTGATCCGAAAACTTAGCATTGTGTTTTCATATTATTTAACATTCCACTTCTTGGATAACTGATTACTTTTTACAGTTGAGGTTACTTCCCTTTGCCATAATAGTTTGTTTTCGTTTAACACTTGTACTTAATCTTGACTTTTTGAGTTTGTATTTATTTCAGAATCTTAGTAGTTAGACTTTGAATAGATCCATACTTACATCTAACTTTAAATTTTCAGAATTCTTAAATGTATATTTGCATTTCAGATCTTTGTCATTGTCACAGACAGAGACACTTGTGTTTAATTCTGATACCTTATATTTATTTCAGAATCGCCTTGTATTATTGTTTGGCATTTTTATAGCCCAGCTAGTTTGTATTTATTGAAATACATTTACTTTGGATATACATTTGAATTTATTTCAGAACTTGAATTATTCTTAACTGTATATTAGATAATTTAGTTAGTTATAGTTTACTTATACTTACCAACAACAGAGGACTTAGCATTTTTGAAACTCCTTAAGAAGGAAGAAATGGAAACACCAAAGGGTCCAAGAGCAAGCATATCAGAATTACTTCACAAACTAGACAGCATCTATGGAAATGTTGAGAGAAAGGAGGACTTGCTAGCACAGTTCTACAGAGCTAGACAAGAAGACAACGAGAATGTTAATGAGAAAGTGGAGCTGTAGACCGGAGGACATAATAGCAAGAGCTGTTGAAAGAGGAATTGTCCAGAAGAAGGATACCAACGGAATGGTACATTCCATGTTATGGACTGGATTGAAGACAGAATTAAAGGAATATCCGGACATAAGTATGACTTCATCAAAGATGTCGACGAGCTCTGGATTGCACTTAGACAAATAGAGAAAGATCATTTAGAGAGAAAGCTATCCTCCAAGCCACAACTTGCTAAAGCTGCAACACCATTACTTGATGAAACGAACACCAACAGACAGATTGATGAATTTAAGGTAATTAAAGGGAATGAAACAACAACAGAGACAAAGATGTAATAGCAGACCACAACAACCACCAGCATCAGCAACACCAGACACTGATAAGAAGATATTGTCTTACTGATGTGGACAAGAAGGCCATAAGAAGATTGGATGGTGAATCCACCCAATTTCTACAAGAAAGATTTAAACTCCAAGAAGTATAAGGAGTAGGGCCGTCTGTTACATTGGCATCCAACTAAAAAGCCCGCGGTTGTCAAAAAGGGCTAGTTGGCAAATGGGTTGAAGTTGGATATCGTCATCGTAGGACGATTACTCTTGAGGTGGGGCAAGTGTAACGGGTCTTCCATCGTGTACGATAAAAGTTATAGAACTGTAACAGGTTTATAACCACCCTCCATTAGCTGAGCTAGTGGAGTACTCTTTTAGCTCAGTTGGTAGAGCGGTGGACTACTGAACCAAAGGTTCCGGATTCGATCCCAGGTTGGTGCGGTAGGTAATTTTGGGAGACAAATCATAAGAAATTAAAGAAATTTAATATAGAATTATTTCATTAACATTAAAACATGTTTACCTCTCAAAACCAATTTACCAAGGGAAGTAACCAAACAAATAATTTAAATATGGTAATTACATGCCAAGTAAAAACAGATATTTTAGATAAAATCCAAAACTATATTTATGTTCAATTAATACAATATTTATATTCATCTCATTTTAAAAATAACATGTGCCTGAGACAAAAAGTAATGACAAACGATAACTTTCAAAGATTTTTATATATGAACAGAAAAATCAACCAGCAATCAAATTCTGTTTTAAAAAGATTCAAGAACGATAATTCAAAAGCATCTCCGTTACAAATGAAGCTTGATTGTAGTGAACATGTGCTAATACAAGCGCAAACCGAAGGGGCGACTTGTCCTGATAAGAGAGGGGATGACTTGTCTTATATAGGATGTGACTTGTCCTACTACTTAAGGGTGCGAGTTGTCTTGGAGGCGAATTGTCCAGCATGCACAAATATTACCCAGAATGCAATATTATTGAATATATATATATATATATATATATAGAAGTCTATAAAAAAGACCAACCAGCAAATTTAATATGTACCGGATCGTCTAGAATAGACGATACTGCGCAGATAAGGAAAAAAATTATATAAGTCTAAAGATTTGCACAACGGTACTAATATAAGAAGATAATATACGAAGTTGATGTTATAAAATCGTGTTGACAAATATTTCGGCTTAACAAATAGCCTTCGTCAGTGTCGATAGTTTTTACAATACTAAATGTATGTGTGAAAATAGCTCAGTAATCCAGGTAAGTTTTGGTCTATTGATTTTAATCTCGATCTTGATCTTCATAATTAACAACAAAACTCGATACTCCAATATACGTAACTCTGTATATGTATATCCCAAAATGAGTGTAAAATAAAACTGTTAGTATTTCTTATTGATGCCGTTTGGATGATGTACATTTAGTTCCTTTATCCAAAAGCTTTCCCGAGCCTGTCGCTGGGCATCGCTCCAGTGAATGTTCTGTTCAATCACTAGGATTTTCATGCGGTTAAAGTCATCAAGTTTGTGACCCAATTGTCTGAAATGCTGAGAAACTGGGAGAAGTGGCTTCTTAGAGATGTCACTCCTATGGCCATTGAGGCGTTTGTGGAAAGGCTGCTTTGACTCACCAACATATTGGAGGCCACAAACCGAACATTCTAGAAAGTAAATAACATTCATACTTTTGCAGGTAACATTGCAAAATATCCTATACCTCTTTTCGGTTGCCTTACTGTGAAAAGTTGATGAGGGATGCATCTGTAGGCAGCATTTGCAGCGTTTTTCATCACACGAGCGACATTCTCCAGAAGTACTTCTATTATCAGACACTTCAGCCCGCACCAGCAGGTTCCGCAGACTATCGGGTTGCCTAAAAGCTATCATGGGAGGCTCGGGAAAAATCTTGGATAATTTAGAATTCTTTTCAACTGTTTTCCAATGCTCACGAATTACACCGAAGCTGTTTTTGAGAGATGGATGGTAAGTAAGAACACATGGAGTCCTTTTGTTTTTCTTTTTATCTTTGTATTCTAACAATTTACTCCTTGGAATAGTTTCCGCTTTCTGAAAACTTTTTTGAATAATTCTATGTTTGTAGCCCCTTCTCTTCAAGCGGGTTTCGAGTTGACTGAGTCTTTTTTTAGTTGTTTCTGTGTTGGAACAAATTCGCTTGACTCTGAGTGCCTGACTGTACGGGATGCTCTTAGTACAATGAGCAGGATGGCAACTTTTAGGGGACAGATATTGGTGAGTGTCAGTAGGCTTAGAATATAGATCTGTGGATATGATGCCATCTGTGAGTGAGCTGGAAGTATCGAGGAAGGTGATTCTGGATTTAGATTTCTCATGAGTAAATTTAATACTAGGATGTATGTTGTTGGCATGAGTGATGAAAGTATCTAAATCCTCGTCACTTTTATTCCATTTCATATCTACATCATCTATAAATCTATACCAGGAAAGCGGTTTTTCGATGGAAGATTCAAGGAGTTGTTTTTCTAATTTGCCCATAAATATGTTGGCATATGATGGAGCCATTTTGGTGCCCATAGCAGTTCCATTAACTTGTAGATAATGATCGCCATCAAAGGTGAAGTTGTTGTTCTTTAGTACCAACGTGAGCATTTTGACCAGGCATTCAGTAGGTGGATGTTTTACTGGTCGGGAATTCCAAACTTCTTTACATGCATCAATGCCATCTGCATGTGGAATATTCGTGTAGAGTGATGTGACGTCCATAGAGACAAGTGTCGTGTCGGAGGGGAGTGGATTTAAGGCCTGCATTTTTCTTAGATAATCGGTTGTGTCTTTGATGTGAGATGGTAAGTCTTCAACATGTTGGCGAAGATGGAAGTCAACGAATTCCGAGATTTTTTCCGTCGGATGACCGTTCGCTGAAACAATAGGTCTTCCTGGGTTATTGGCCTTATGAATTTTAGGTAAAAGATAAAATCTGCCCGGTTTAGAATTTTCTGGTTTCAAATACTCAAGAGTTTTTTCATCGATGAAACCATCGTCGTGCATTTCTACCAAACTATCAGTTATTTCTCTGCTGAAAGATGTTGTGGGATCAGAGTCTAGTTTCGTTCAGCCTCTTGAATGTAAGCAGATTTATCCATGACAACCACAGCACTACCTTTGTCTGCAGGTTTAATGACGATATTGTTGTTGGATCGTAAGTTTTTCAGTGCAGTTCGTTCTTCATTGGTAAGATTGTCAAAAGGTTTATTGTTTTCTCTAGTATTTCTAATAATGTCCGACTTAAAATTGTCAATGAATGATTCCAATGTGGCATTTTTGCTCGGTTTAGGGATCCAAGTACTTTTTTTTATAAATTTGTAGTTGTTCTCGTCTTCTGAAGTTTCTGAGTCACTATCCGAGCTACTGTTGTTATTTTCCTTCGACGCGAAATATTCCTTAATGCGTAGACGTCTGGCAAAATTGTCAAGGTCCTCCGACAATTTAGTTTCATTGACAGGGGCAGGTAGAGGACAGAAATTTAAGCCTCTCGAGAGAAGGGATGTTTCAGCTTCCGTTAACTGGTGTTTGGAAAGATTGATCACAGTGTTGGATGGTGTATTAGTCTCTAGTGGTCTACGTTTAAAGCGCCGTACTCGTTTCTTCTTTTCCTCAGATGGTAAAGGAGGATAGATGTATTCAATGCCATCTCTGCGGAATTTTCTTTTTTTTTTTTTTTTTTTTTTTTTTTTTTTTTTTTTTTTTTTTTTTTTTTTTGCAGATGGCAAAAAAGAAAATTCCGCAGAGATGGCATTGAATACATCTATCCTCCTTTACCATCTGAGGAAAAGAAGAAACGAGTACGGCGCTTTAAACGTAGACCACTAGAGACTAATACATCATCCAACACTGTGATCTATCTTTCCAAACACCAGTTAACGGAAGCTGAAACATCCCTTCTCTCGAGAGGCTTAAATTTCTGTCCTCTACCTGCCCCTGTCAATGAAACTAAATTGTCGGAGGACCTTGACAATTTTGCCAGACGTCTACGCATTAAGGAATATTTCGCGTCGAAGGAAAATAACAACAGTAGCTCGGATAGTGACTCAGAAACTTCAGAAGACGAGAACAACTACAAATTTATAAAAAAAAAGTACTTGGATCCCTAAACCGAGCAAAAATGCCACATTGGAATCATTCATTGACAATTTTAAGTCGGACATTATTAGAAATACTAGAGAAAACAATAAACCTTTTGACAATCTTACCAATGAAGAACGAACTGCACTGAAAAACTTACGATCCAACAACAATATCGTCATTAAACCTGCAGACAAAGGTAGTGCTGTGGTTGTCATGGATAAATCTGCTTACATTCAAGAGGCTGAACGAAACTAGACTCTGATCCCACAACATCTTTCAGCAGAGAAATAACTGATAGTTTGGTAGAAATGCACGACGATGGTTTCATCGATGAAAAAACTCTTGAGTATTTGAAACCAGAAAATTCTAAACCGGGCAGATTTTATCTTTTACCTAAAATTCATAAGGCCAATAACCCAGGAAGACCTATTGTTTCAGCGAACGGTCATCCGACGGAAAAAATCTCGGAATTCGTTGACTTCCATCTTCGCCAACATGTTGAAGACTTACCATCTCACATCAAAGACACAACCGATTATCTAAGAAAAATGCAGGCCTTAAATCCACTCCCCTCCGACACGACACTTGTCTCTATGGACGTCACATCACTCTACACGAATATTCCACATGCAGATGGCATTGATGCATGTAAAGAAGTTTGGAATTCCCGACCAGTAAAACATCCACCTACTGAATGCCTGGTCAAAATGCTCACGTTGGTACTAAAGAACAACAACTTCACCTTTGATGGCGATCATTATCTACAAGTTAATGGAACTGCTATGGGCACCAAAATGGCTCCATCATATGCCAACATATTTATGGGCAAATTAGAAAAACAACTCCTTGAATCTTCCATCGAAAAACCGCTTTCCTGGTATAGATTTATAGATGATGTAGATATGAAATGGAATAAAAGTGACGAGGATTTAGATACTTTAATCACTCATGCCAACAACA